>JAFIRS010000760.1:0-70000 GCA_018342105.1 Gonioctena quinquepunctata | reverse complement strand
TTTCATAGTTTAAAAGATATAAATAAGCATTGTATAAGAAGTAGGTAATGGATTTTTTTATAAACAAATGCATATAAACAGGAAACCATGACAGATTACAGACTTGGTGAAAAGGAGATCAACTAATGCTCTATAAAATCAACATGAATGTTGATAATAACTGGTAATGGTTTAAAAGTTACGGCGGTTTGTTACTTAAAAAATCGTTGTAAACTGTAATTTTTTAAAAATCTATAAAAAACGTAAAAAAAAATTGAGACTTTGTTGCATATGGTTGTTTTTGTAATTTTTAGTAGTTTCAGAAAAAAAAATGATATTTGGAATTTGTTTATAACAAATTGTCAACTTAATAAAAATTACATTTGGTTATTCTTTTGAGAAATGCCAATTATGATTTTTAAAGTAGAAAAAAATTCGTAAGTAATTATTTAAATAATGGAAATTAAAAAACGACTATATACAATAGGAATTTTTTTTTAATTTCTTTTTTTCAAATCATATTTCTAGACAACAAAAATTAAATAATCAATTTGTGTATAAACAATTTATAAACAAATGTACTGAATTTTTTTTTTAGAATGTTATTGAATGCCTTTCATTCCTACAAGAAATCTACTATATATATATAGTAGATTTTTTGTGGGGATGCAGTCAGGTTAAAGGGCTTTGTTTCAAGTAAACTCTTTGAAATTCGTCAAGCTTTCGACTATGTTTATTGCCTTCCTCAGGACGACTAAAATTATAATGAATAACAATATGAAATTGTATAGTTTTCAGGTACTTACTGACATGAGAATCAATAAAATTACTACATATGAGGAACATAAAATATTTTTCTTATGACAGTGACCATTGTATAATATTATAAATCAAGTTGGAAAATTTTGAACACTGAGTGATATATCATTATTTTTGTTCAATTTCAGTAAACATGTATAAATTTGACTAAGATTGTTCAAATCAGTTCTTTTATTCATTGATTGACTATTAGAATTAATATGTACCATTTCCAAGAATATTCTTTTGGTTACATTATTCTCAGCATCTAAAATTTGTGTGTTATTATAGTCCATTCGGTGGTCTTTCTGATTAACATATTCCGAAAGTGCGCATGAATTAACGTTTCGTTTACAGTCACTCCTATGGGATATAATTCGACTATTAAGACTTCTGGAGGTTTGGCCAATATATTTTTTAGAACAATCCTTACAAGGGATTTTGGTTATTTTTTATGGGACTTTTCAATTTAGTGTGTAATTTTGAAATAGTTTTTATATATATTTAGCAATTTTGAAGTTTTCATTCTTCAATACATTGATTAATTTAGGAGTAAGTTCATGGATATCTGGGATCTTTGGAAGACCAAATTATTCCCCCATGGATTTTATTAACGCCTCCGAAGTTTATTGCCGCATCAAGCGTTTATTGCCACTCCGGAGTTTTTCTTTCCTCTTCAGAAATTTATGAGAACCGCTTCCGATAAACCGTAAAAATTGCAAACGGTGGGGGCTCGACCGCCAAATATTTCGGGTTAAATTGAGGATTTTTTTAATTTGCCTTATTTTAAAAATTTAGACGGAGTATTGAATTTTAAACGGAGCGGACAGCCGTTGATGCCTCTTGACGTAGGCTAGGCAAACCCTCCATGAAGATGAGGCACCACTATCCATATGAATTTATGCTTTTTCTTTTAAAATGGGCCGATCCCGGCGGTACTGCAATACCGGGCCAACCCGCGACGGAGGTGGAGCAAGCCCCTTAACCCTCCATCAATTTCCAAAAATCAGTTTAATATACTGGCTCCGCATGCGGAGCGTATCAGATATTAAGCTGATAAGAACAGATACTACACTTTGATCTTAGCCAGAAGGCCGAGAAGCGATGCCGTATACAAAATTATTCGCAGTATCCATCACTTTTCTGTACGGAGCAACGAGTAGTCCGCTGCGGCGAACACGTCGCGACATCTAGCGCTAGTTACGCAACTATATCGAATCGTTACCTATAAACACGTACAACGCAATAAACTTACACATGCGAAAGATCAATATATCAACAAAAATGCCTGAAAACTCCGGAACCCGATAAAAAACTCCGGTATGGAGATAAATTCCGGGAGAAAAAAACTCCGGGAGAAAAAAAAACTCCGGGAGAAAAAAAAACTCCGGAGTGGCAATAAAATCCGGGGGCCATAATCTCCGGGGCAACCAAACCAGGCACATCCACCCAGACCACACCATCCACTACGGATCCCACCAGAACCGGGAGAAAATTCCCTGGAGAAGCCCCCCCATGACCCGGTGAATTACTCTGGAAATTACCCCCAGGACGTGGGGAATCCACCTCGGTAATGACTCCCATGGTACACCTCCTGGAAGATGATCCCCAATATTAATAAAATCTGGGAGCAATAAACTCCGGGGCCACCAAACCGGGCACATCCCCCTAGACCACACCATCCACGACCAACCCCATCAGGACCGGGAGAAAAACCCCCAGAGAACCCCCCCCACAACACTGAATCCCTCTGGACATGACCCCTTGGACATGGTGAATCCACCTCGTTAATGACCCCCAGCATGGTACACCTCCTTGGAGATGATACCCAATATTCCAGGAATAGGCGAACCTCCATGGAGATGGCACCCACAATCCAAATGCCACACTGAATAGCTCAAAAACACTCGAGCATAAAAATATACACAGAAATGAACCCAGAGAGGCCTCGACGGATCCACTTCCTTCCCACCCGGGCTATGACAATATCCTCCAGAAAGAATTCAACCCGTTTCCGCCATATCACTTCACACAACAGAGGATGAAAAAGTATGAAGAAAGACGACATCATTTTAATAAATAGAAAAATTGCATTTTTGTTTTACCCAACCTTCCACATCATCCGAGAAAATCAATAACTACAAATTTAATGGGCAAAAATTTATACAAAAATTCACAAAACAAACAGACGACATACAGATATACAAAACGACAAAATCCATCAAACCCCCTCACTAATAAAAAATGTTTTCTCCAGCTTTACTACACGTACTTTAAATAAAATATAAAATTATAATAAAACAAAATATTTTAGAAGTGTAAATTCCTATGCACAAGGTTTTCTGCGGTTTTCCGGTGCAGATCCTTCAGATCGCCGAGTGGCTAGGAATTACAGGACTAAAAAGGCCACAGCTTTCCTCACACCAAACGAAAAAAATATTTTTAAAATTATAGAATTTGGTAGGTATGTAAACCATAGGAAATATATCGGGTGTCCACGGAAGGTGGCTCGCCCCTATAACTTTTTTGTTTTCGTAGATAATGGAATGAAATTTGGAGGATCTGTTTAATGCACAAAACTGCATTTTTTGACAAGTAACTCAACTTCATGCAAATTCTGGATTCACCGGAAGTGACATAAACTTTCGATTTTTAAATGGGACACCTGGTATATTTTCAGTTTTTTATCCTCATATGACATTTAGAATACAACCATGTATCATTTGTTACTGTCTGTAACATTTTTTTTATTTTTTTTTTCGAAATAAATTTTTATTCTAGAGGGCTATGGATACGTTTAAATAACTAATTTCAGTCCTAAAATGTTTGTAAAAATACAACGTCACTGTTTTTGATCAAAATGTTTCAACTATGTAACGTTTGATTTTAAAATTTGTATTACCTAGTTTTTTTCAAATGGCAACATTGTGGGTCGTCGGGTTAGAAAAAAAGAGCATTTTATTACGATTAATTTGATACCGCACTCTATTAGGTTCTAAGAAAACTTTCGATAAAAAAATGAAAATATAACGTTAGAACTTTCGTTAAATTAAGATTCTTATTGAGATTAAAATAAGATTTAAAATCATCGAGTAGCCTGTGACCAACACAACTGAAACAAAATCATTAAATTGTTGCGGTAAAAATTGACGTGTATCATTTTACATCTCTTCTACAAAGTCAATTAGGTAGTTATTGTGTACCTCATTGTTTGAAAATCATGGAAAATAACAATATTTATACAAGAACTGAAAATGTTGATGTTATTAGTTTTTGGAGAGTGTAGGCAAAATTTAACCGATGCTGCACGTCCCTACGCACAGAAATATCCTGATCGGCGTCACGTGACCCGGCACTATTTTCCAAAACTGGTTCAAAAAATGCGAAATGAGCCTGATAATGATGGGAACGATTCGTTTGTTGTGAGTGAAGAAAAAGAAATAGATGTTCTGGCAGACGTTCAAGTAAATATTAATACGTCACTCAGGGAGATCGCAAGAGAATGTGACATTTCGAAGTCTTCTGCAGCTAACATTTTGAAGAAACATAAAAAGGTATCATTCATTTAAATATCAACTACACCAGCACCTGTACCAAAACGATAATGCAAGGATACTTGAGTATTGCAATTGGTTCTTTGGAAAATATTTGGAGGATGACACAATTCCATACAAAATTCTGTATACTGACGAAAGCCGTTTCACTAATTTGGGACATTGATTGTTGGGGGTTGGGATTTTAGGGGACATAATTTTAGGCCTTATAATGTTTGACGGTGTCCTGACCATGGACGTATAAATATATAGATAATATTTATTTATACGTCCATGGTCCTGACAGGGGCTAGATATATAAGTTTCCTCACGCAGGAAATTGAGCATTTCTTGGACGAAGTTCCATTAATAAATCGAGTTGGATTATTTTATCAACAAGATGGTGCTCCACCACACAACCCGAGGGCAGTTACGGAATATCTGCATGAAACATACAACGAAAACTGGATTGGAAATTTTGGTCCAGTTAGGTGGCCGGCGAGGTAAAATAGGGTTGTTTTCAATTTATACCTTTATTTATTCCTTTTTAAAAAACTTTTCAGGTCACCCGACCTTACGCCTCTAGTTTTTTTTATGGGGATCTATTAAAAACGAGGTATATGATGTACTGCAACACCACATGAATTAGAGGACAAAGTAAGGGCAACTATTCATAGAATTGCACCAAGACAGTTAGTTGAGAAACGTTGTAAGAGCAACAATAAGAAAAGTTCGCCTTTGTCAGCAAGAAGATGGAGGTCACTTTGAACATCTGGAACCCAAAAGATATGTAAATAGGTAGTTTCAATATAATTATTTCATTTTCAACAGGTGCTTCGTTTTAGAAAAGTTCTAACGTTATAGTATTGTCAGTTTTTTATCGAAAGTTCTCTTTCAACCTAATAGAGTGCGGTATCGAATAAATCGTAATAAAATGTTCTTTTTCTCTAACCCGACGAGCCACCACACCATGTTGCCATTAAAAAAAAATAGTAATAAAAATTTTAAAATCAAACATTACATAGCTGAAACATTTTCATCGAAAACAGTAAAGTTGTATTTTTACAAACATTTTCCCAAAAATTATTTCGAAAAAAAAAATAAAAAAACGGTTAAAACAGTAACAAATGATACACGGTTGTATTCTAAATGTCATATGGAGACAAAAAAACTGAAAATATACCAGGTGTCCCATTTAAAAATCAAAAGTTTATGTCACGTCCGGTGAATCCGGAACTTGCATGGAGTTGAGTTACTTGTAAAAAAATGCAGTTTTATGCATTAAACAGATCCTCCAAATTTCATTCCAGTATCTTCGAAAACAAAAAAGTTAGGACTCAAAAATCTCTAGCAATGGACAAATGCAAGGGAAGTAAAAACCTCTGGTGTTGGAGGGGGCGGGAGATAACCCGAGGACGGTAAAATGCAAATTAAACTATGGAAAATCATAGAAATTAATGGATTAAATTGGAAATTAAAAAAACCGATACAAAAAACCTCTAAAAAGTAAAAAATAATATGTATTGGCCCTTTAAGTTCAATATGAGATCAGTATCGCTACATGTCGCGATACAAGTATATGAGATGTGTATCAAGTATCAACGTCTCCAATAGTTCCAAGTCTCCAAAAAATATTAGCAATAGCTCATTCGATTCGGGATGCAATTCTGAGAAAGACATTTTTTTGTTTTTTTTTTGCTGGTAGAAATTGCAATTGTTATTAACAGAAACAAAAAAAAAGTTTCAGTATTTTGGAACTAACTCAAAAACTATATGCGATAGCGGAAATCGAAAACAAGATTCTTAAAGAAGAGGAAATTTCCAATAAAAAAGTATCGACTCCCGGAACTCTACACCACACCACATATTTTTTTTTATAAAAAACGTTTGAACCTGTTAATGATATATCAAGTGTTTCATCCATGTTCCTGAAACCTATCAGTATATCTGAAATCGAAGGAGTCATTGAAAATTTAGATCCAAAAAAAGCTTGTGGTTATGATAAAATTAGTGTAAGAATTGTTAAAGCAGTCAAATTCGAAATATCACCAATTTTATTCTTTATCATCTCAAAATCATTTGAAAAAGGTATAGTACCAAATGATATGAAAATTGCGAAGGTGTCACCAATTTACAAAAGTGGTAAAATAAATGATTCAAATAATTATAGGCCAATTTCTATTCTTCCAATTTTTTCGAAAATTTTAGAAAGACTGATGCATGTAAGACTTTTTGATTATCTTGAAAATAATAATCTACTATACGAAGGTCAATATGGTTTTCGCAAATCCAGGGACACAGAGGTGGCAACGATGGATGTTATTACCGAAATTCAAATTCAAATTGATAATAATAAAAAATGTAGTATGTTATCATTGGACTTGTGTAAAGCCTTTGATACTGTTGATCATGAAATTCTACTAAAAAAATTATTTAACATTGGAATCAGAGGAAACCTTCTCAATTGGTTCAAAAATTATTTGTATAATAGAAAACAGTATGTTCAAATGGGAAATCATCAGAGTTCTTTAAACAATATAAAGTGTGGAGTACCACAAGGTTCCATTCTTGGTCCTGTACTATTCTTAATATATATAAACAATCTTTCAAAATTAAAATTAGAAGGAAGTATGAAATTATTTGCTGATGACACTACAATTATGTACTTTTCGGACGATTATAAAAAAATACAAAACTACATGAAAATGATATAAAAAAAAAATCATTTGGCTACAGCAACATAAATTGACCATTAATTTCAATAAATCTTCCTACATGAATATTTCTAAAAAACAATTGACACTCCCACCAGTTCCATTCATTTCGAAAAAAATATCATAAATTACACTAAATCAAGAAAATTTTTAGGACTTCATATCGATGAAAAATTATCATGGAATAAGCATATCGAAAAAATTCGTAAGAAAATATCACCTCTTATAGGCATTCTTTACAGAATAAGAATTTATATACCACTAAAATTTTTAAAAAACATTTATTTTAGTTTAATTTATTCACACTTGCAGTATCTCATTTCTATATGGGGAACTGCAAATAATTCTATTTTAAAACCATTAAAATCATTACAAAATAAATCAATAAAATGTATATATAAATTACCACATCTGGAACCAACAATAAATTTGTATAAACCAAAAAGGCTTTTGAATTTAAATTCTCTTTATAAACTCAAAATATGTTGTTTCATTCATTTTGTCAAAAATAAAATAAAAAAACCATTTAATATAAGTTTTACTGAAATGGACAAAATTCATAATCATGCCACTAGGCAAACAACTTTTTTATCCATTAGTAATGTTAAATCCGAAATTGGAAAGAAATGTATTTACCATAATGGAATAATTATTTATAATTCAATTCCTAACAAAACATTAAAAAAATTAAAATAATGGCGAAATTCAAAATCGAAATGAAATATACACTTCAATCAACTGGATAAAAATTTATAAATATGTTTTTTTTTATTTACAAATCAAAATAATTAAAAATGTTTATTTGGTTACACCTTAGTATATATACTTTCTTGAACTATTCGTTTTTGACTACTTCCATGTTGTATATGTATTTTTTTGTTATCTTATAACTAGTTTAGTCCCTAACCATAAACATGTAATGTTTCTTGGGACAATAAAGTTATTATTAATAGTATTAAATTTAACAAAAAATGAAAAAAAAATCTTTAGCAAAGGATTTTTCAAGAAGATGGAGGTCATTTTCAACATCTGGAAGCCTAAAGATATGTAAATAGGTAGTTTCAATATAATTATTTCATTTTCAACAGGTTCTTCATATTAGAAAAGTTCTAACGTTATGGTATTTTCAGTTTTTTATCGTAAGTTTTCTTACAACCTAATAGAGTGCGGTATCAAATGGATCGTAATAAAATGCTCTTTTTTTTCTAACACGACGGCCACCATGTTACCATTTGAAAAAAAATTGTAATACAAATTTTAAAATCAGGATCAGGCAAACCTCCATGGAGATGACATCCACATTCCAAATTGCACAAAGATGTCATATCCCGAGTGGGAAGAAGGAAGTGGATTGGTCGAGGCTTCTCTGGGAACCTTTACCCTTTCCGTGTATAATTATGCTCGTCTGTTTTTGACTATTCAGTGCTTTGTGGAATTTGGATGTCATTCATCTCCAAGGAGTTTGCCTGATCCTGGTGGAATATTGGGTATCATCTCCAAGGAGGTGTACTATGGGGGTCCTGGGGTCATTACCGAAGTAGATTCCCTACGGGGTAATGTTTAGAGGGATATTCACCGGGTTGTGGGAGGCCTTCTCCGGGGTTTTCTCCCGGTCCTGATAGGGTCCGTCGTGGAGTCGTGGATGGTGTGGTCTGGGTGGATGTGCCTGGTTTGGTGGCCCCGGAGTTTATTTTTTTCCCCGGATTTTATTGACGCCCCCGAAGTTTATTGCCGCATCCAGCGTTTATTGCCACTCCGGAGTTTTTTCTCTAGGAATTTATAAGAACTGTCCGCTCCGTACTAATAAAATCATTTGAGCGGACGCTTCCGATAAACTATAAAAATTGCAAACGCCGGCGACGGACTCGACAAACAAATATTTCGACTAAAATTGAGGATTCCTTTATTTTGCCTTACTTTTAAAAATTTAGACGGAGTATTTGAATTTTAAACGGAGCGGGCAGCCTTTGATGAATGCCTCTGGGACCCGTAGAGAATCTACCTCGGTAATGACACCCTCACCCCAAAATCTTTTTGGAGATGATACCCATTTGCACCAGGATCAGGCGAACGAACCTCCATGGATATGGCTCCCTCGTTCCATATAAATGAATATAATTTATGCTTTTTATTTATAAATGGGCCGATCCCGGCGGTACTGCAATACCGGGCCAACCCGCGACGGAGGTGGAGCAAGCCCCTTAACCCTCCATCAATTTCCAAAAATCAGTTCAATATACTGGCTCCGCATGCGGAGCGTATCAGATATTAAGCTGATAAGAACAGTTTGATACTTTTATTAGAGAATATTTGTAAATAGAAATTACATAGTCATTGAATAAAAAATATTGTCGAAATATGGTTTTCTTTAGAGTAAAATTTAAACTCAGTCTTATGATATTGTCAATGGCAAGAAAATATATAGGAACAATATGGTACGATAAAAAGAGACAATTACATATAACATTGTAAAGGATAAAATTGTAAAAATAGAGACATGGTGAAGTATTTAAAAACAGAACAGTCGAACTTATCACAGGGAGATATCACAGTAGTTGAGGTATATTAAGAATTGTTAGTATTGTCTAATCCCTGTTAGATGTTCGACGTAAATGTCGCGAGACCACTTGATGGCGTCACTACACATAAGGCGACGCATGAGCGTCGCGTACCTTTGGGACACCCCGCACTTCCTTAGGACTTTCAGGGTCCCACGTTCCTAGAGCCCCCACGATGAATGCATCCACTGATGTCTCGTACCCTTGAGCTCGCAGTTCCTCAGCAATGCCGTTGTATTTTTCCAGCTTGGCTTGCCTGGCTCTGGAGAGGGCCTGGAGTTCATTCTCGAATGGAATCGAGACGTCCACGATTGTGATTTTTGATTCATTTTCATTTATGACGACGATGTCTGGACGGAGGTTTGAGTTTGTGTTTGGGACTTGCCTGTTTATGGATATAGTGCCCAGGCGCTGGGGGATTGCCTTGACCAGGCGATCTTGGACCGCGTTGTGGCGTCTTTGCCAGGCTGCAGCGTGTATTCTGCAGTGATTGAGAACGTGAGGGAGAGTTTCGTTCTGGTCTTGACATCTCCGACAGCGCTTGTCCCCATTGCCGAACCTCCTTGTCGCATTTAGTGGTACGCATTCCAGACGAGCCCTGTGTATGAACCTCCAGTCACAGAAGCGAGTCGCAAAGCCGCTTCTCAAAAAGTGATTGCTTGCGGCGCTCTTCGAGAAACACTTAAATGTTTTTCCCTGATCAGGTTTGCGTGAGAGCGAGGAGGCGTACAAGCATTGTCTAATCTTTAGACAATGGTACAAGTTTCTGAGAGCGTCCTTCAGTCTCCATTCGAGGTGTTGTCTAGTAGATGGCGCTATCGTGAACGAGCCAGGCGCGTTGTCACGGCCTAGTTGAATGGAGAGAGTGTCGTCAGAGGCCAGCCATTTTACATCCAGCCTTTTTGAGAGTCTTCTTGACGCGTTCCTGGCTCTGGACCACAGAGACGAGATGTCGCCACCATCTCTACCGAATTCCTCGGTGAGGTCGCCTGAGAGGTAGCGGGCTAGGTCCATTGTTGAGGGGTGGCGTCCTATTCGTCTCTGGACCACTTCTCGCAATTGACTGGTGGCGGTGTCATGAACTAAAGACTCGGGGCATGTCAACATCTTGTATACCTGGACGATGGATGCCACTTCTACCAGGTCCGCCATTGGTAGTACACCTGCACCCCCCTTCTTCATTGGCACGTAAAGCAGTTCAGGGCTGGCTCTCTGGGGAAGGTTCATCCAGGCTTTCAGGGCTTTCTTCACTTTCTTATCAAGCACTTTCAGAGGATTTTTCTGGACTTGACAGCCCCTCAAGACAAACGATATTTTTGACAGGATGAATGTACTGAGGGCGTCGATTTTCTGCCACGGTGCCAGTAGGGATGTGTCCAGTCGCTCGAGTTCAAAAGTCATCCTGTCAATGGTGTCATCGGGGGATTGATCGACGTGGTAGCCCGTTGGGATGCCGAGGTGTTCATACGCCTGTCCCTCCGCTAGCACTGGGAACTGATTACCTTGGATGCGGTATTCCGCCATGTGGCAAATGTTCCGGTACCGGCAGTCTAGTGTGAGGGAGGCACATTTTTCAGGCCTAAAAGTGAGCCCACAGTATGCTGCTGTCTCTCCAACTCGGTTCAAAACGTTTTGCAGGTCTTCGGGAGTCTCGGTCGTAAGCACTAAGTCGTCCGCGTAAGCCAACACCGTGATGTCGTGGTCGCCAATTTTGAACCCCCGATTTGTGTTTATTGCTACCCGGAGTACAGGTTCTAGGGCGATATTGAATATTATTGGACTAAGGGGGCAGCCTTGGCGAACTCCAGCTCTGATTGGGAAAGGTCGGGACTCGCCTTGTGCTGTTTTGATAGTGGAGGTGCTGGTTTCGTATATGTTTTTTAGCAGGTCGAGTGCAGTACGATTCAACCCTAGCACTTCAAGGGAGTTCAGGATGTGGCGGTGGGGGACAGAGGAGAAGGCGTTCGCTAAATCGAGCCAGGCAACGGCACAACGTTTCCTCTTCCTCCTCGTCGTGTCCAGAATGCTTTGAAGGGTGAAGTTATGTTCATAACAGCCCTCAAACTGCCCGAATCCTTTCTGAGTAGGGGATATTTATTATGTTGTTAGAAGTGGCCCAACGTGATATTCTTATTGAGAGACAAGAAGTAAACAGTTTAAAGAGACATGAGCGCGACGAGATAGGTCGCCAGTTGTTCGGATCGTCCCGGGCCCCTTTTTTGTGGATTAAAACAATCGAGGCCGAGCGCCATGAGTCGGGGATGTCTTTGAGGCTCAGTACCTTATTGTATAGGGCTGTCATGACTATGCACCCGGGGTCAAGTTACTTCATGGCTGATTAACGGATGATATCTCGGCCTCCTGGCTAAGATCAAAGTGTAGTGTAAGATCAAAGTGTAGTGAAGATCTGACAAGTTAAGTTCAAATAAAAATGGAGCAACACATTTTGCCCTATCCTCTACCGCCAGTAAGCATATGCATATTCTGTGAAGTAGTTCCCCCGAGAATCTACCAAAATCACAACGATTTAAACAACTTTGATCTTAGCCAGAAGGCCGAGATGCGATACCGTATATTATTTTATTCGCAGTATCAATCACTTTTCTGTACGGAGAAACGAGTAGTCCGCTGCGGCGAACACGTCGTGACATCTAGTGGCAGTTACGCAACTATATCGAATCGATACTCATAAACACGTACAACGCAATAAACTTACAAATGCGAAAGATCAATATATCAACAAAAATGCAAGAAAACTCCGGAAACTGATAAAAAACTCCGGGACGGAGATAAATTCCGGGAGAGAAAAAACTCCAAGAGAAAAAAAAATCCGGAGCGGCAATAAACTCCGGGGAGTCAATAAACTCCGGGGCCACCAAACCAGTCAAATCCACCCAGACCACACCATACACGATGGACTCCACCAGAACCGGGAGAAAATCCCCCGGAGAAGGCGCCCCATGACCCCGGTGAATCCCTCTAGAAGTGACCCCCAGGACGTTGGGGAATCCACCTCGGTACACCTCCGGGAAGATGATCCCCAATATTCCATCAGGACAAGGCGAACCTCCATGGAGATGGCATAAAAACACTCGAGCATACAATATACACAGAAAGGGTAAAGGTACCCAGAGATGCATCGACGAATACACTTCCTTCCCACCCAGGATATGACAAAATCTCCAGGAAACAATTCAACCCGTTTCCACACAAACCTAGTATGAAGAAGAATGAAAATAGGAAATGAAGAATATATTGAATTGAACTCCGGGCGGCAGTAAAACTCAGGGCGACAGTAAATCCCGGGGCGGTAAACTCCAAGGACGGCAAAAAAATCTCTAGCAATGGAGGGGAGCGGTAGGTAATAAAGGAATAAACTTGCGGACCACAATAAACTCCGGGAACGGTCACTTCAAGAAAGTTATAGATCTCTATCTAGTATTGTACAAATTCCGGGACATAATAAAGCATCCGGCGGTGGTGGAAATATCCGGAAATATTGATAACTCTGGGAACGGTAAGTAAATTCCTGGAAAGACAATAAATTCCAGGAACGGGGATAAACTCAGAGTACTGTAATTGTCAAATTCTGTGACCGCTAAAAATAATTTGGTGGCGGTAGAAACGAAAAAAAAACCGTGACGGTAAAGTGTAGATGGAACTGAGACGGTGTGACCCCGGGTCTTGTAAGATTACATAAATTTCTAGATCTTGGTGGGTAGGGGGAGTGTTCTTTTCATAAACAAAAAAGAAACTAGCTTTATGAAGTCAACTATGGAAAACATCAGAGCATTGTCTGAGGATGGAATATCATTCAGAAGAAGAACATCCCAAGCAGGTAGTTCGAATCATCATCTGTACTTCCAAGAAAAGGGTTTCCAATGACAAGAATCTAGCAGAAAGTAAGTAAAATTCCTTCGATGATTTCTTTCCCTCTCCTGCAACTGAAGTTATGGAATTATGCGACAACTGATAACAAGTCTAAGACTGTATGAAGAGAACAAGGTGAGTATGAATCACTTCATAGGTATGAGGTCGATTCACTTCTCAGGTAACGTATGTACTTCCTACGATCCAACTTCAGCAGTACACTGCCATCTCCCAATCACATTTCCCTAACAATTTGTCATCTAGAATTGAAATACACACTCCATTGATTAATCTGAGCATACAAATAGGAACAAAAATGACAAATCTGGGAACATTATAGAGATGAGGATACTCAACTCAACTTCAACGATACCCTGTATTGTTCCAATAATAATTCTCTGCTGAAATGACTTCCTAAATCATAGAATACACTTTATTAATCAAGCTGATCAATATAATAATAACTTTGCAGGTAAAAAAAACGAATTTTGGAACTTTATAAGCATGTAGGAGTTTCCATCAACTTCTACGTTACCCTGCAAATTTTCAATAATGTCTATCTACTTATTTCACACCTCAAATGAAAGAATATACTTTCTTGATAAAGCTCATAGAAAGAATAGTATCTTTAGAGTTAGTAAAACCAAATCTAGGAAATATTAAAACCAAATCTAGGAAATATTATGAACATGTAGGATGACATTTCAACTTCTAGGCTACCCTGTCATCTTCCTAGAATATTTCTCTACTAATCCAATATATCAAATGAAAGAATATACTTTTCTCTTCAAGCTGATATGCTTTTTACCCACCTTACCGAGCTTGAGAGTTGAAAATAGAGTTCCAAAGTAAAAGTTGTCCTGTAGCGTGAGTTATCAACAAGACGTCAAAGGCCAATGTTTATGGCTGAAATTTGGTAAATGCCGTATTTATTCAGGAAAGAAACCATGTTCTAATTGTACAACAGATATCTTAGACCACTTTTATGCAAGTTTCAGATTGCAAATCCATCCGGTAAATTCGAATATTGGCAAATTCAAGTCGGAAAATTGGGAATTCTTAGAAACAAAATGCGTCTCCCTGGATACGATCCTTTTCCTATAAAAGCGAACACCAAATCGATCAGAAAGCACTTCCGCTTGGGTCCTGGTCCTCTATTCATATGATATTATGCTATTGGTATATTTTATTGAATTTTCCTGGTTATTGTTTATACATACGATCTATACATTTGGTTTTCACATCTTACTCATTATTCATCACATTCACCCACAACCTCCGGAATAAACCCCGTTGAGGTACCCACACAACACCACAACCTCCGGAATAAACCCCGTTGAGGTACCCACACACACCACAACCTCCGGAATAAACCCCGTTGAGGTACCCACACAACACCACAACCTCCGGAATAAACCCCGTTGAGGTACCCACCCAACACCACAACCTCCGGAATAAACCCCGTTGAGGTAACCACACCCTCCGGAATAAACCCCGTTGAGGCACCCACACCCCACTTTCGTTTTGGAATAAGCTTAGTGAATATCCAAGGCCTATGTTAATTGACTGATTTCAAGTATAGGGCGTAAACTCCAGGTGGAGGTGTATGATTAATTATTAATTTTGAGATATTTGATCTTCAGATTGAGTTATCAAAGATTGATCCTCATAGACCAATAAAATCGTGGCGGCAAATATTGAACACTCATTCACATATTGTCCTGTTCTAATATAGTTCTCTTCCTTAGGTACTGGGGAGAAGAGGACGGATCCAAAATGTAATTTACAAGTACAACACAATTACCTTCGGGAAGTCCAGATCCGTAACGAATAGAAATGATAACTACATTCAATTATTCAGAATTTTCAACTAATTGCCTTTATTGATATTAGCAACTCAGTATCACTAACTCGTCAACTCAGTTAAATTATAGAGTCAGCATTTTCGGCCACGATTAGTCTGTGTCTTACTTATAACATCGAGTAAAATAGAGAGTTTTAGCACAACTGTGAAATAGTGGAACTGAATATGTTTATCATTGTCTCATTGTTGCTTCTTGCCATAAATAAATCCCGGTTTTACGCTTGCCAACATTAGTAATACTAAAGAGTGACCGTGGAAAGTAACGGGTTTGTGGGTATGGGTGCACCCAAAAACATTCATGTCCATCAGCGGACGATGTCCCTGCAAACTCCTTGATGTGTGGCGAGGTAAATATGTTAGTGGACTATTCACACACGTTGTCGGGAGTAAATTCTATAGGAATTTTGGGTAAGATATCAGACTAATGAATTTCAAACAGTCTCACGAATTTGCATTTTGAATACCTTAATAAACAACAGTCTGTCCTTCTGGACTTCAAAGAATATTGTAAAGATAGGAAAATTGAAATTTGATAATTGTTTCTGGTTTGAATCTGGAATACTTAATTTGTGGAATATATCTAGGTCATATTAGTTGAAGCCTATCAGTACCACATTAAATCCTCAAGTTATATATATATATATATATTATATATATATATATATATATATATTGGTCTAGAATTGATTTTAGTACTGGACTAAGGCTCATCCTTGACAATTTAATAGCTAAATTGAGAAATGTTGGAATGAGTATGTTTGTAGTGCTACAATGTTACTCTCTGCTAAGCATGGATCCCGGCTTTACGCAGAAGAACTCTATATAAAAAAAATAGAACGTACTGTAAAGAGTGGCCGAGGATGGTAACGGGTTGTCTAGTATGTGTGCACACAAAACAATCTCGGACCGGTCACTAGGTCCTATGAGTCTAGCAACTCCTTGGTTGCGTGCTGGAAATGTACTATAGTCTTCATTCTCTCAATTGGCGATGATAGATTAATGAATATACCCGAAAATATACCGGTCAGGTAATTTGGGTATTAAACAATTTTACAAATACGGATATATTCCTGTCACTTGTTTATTTAGTGAAAATTTCACCACTCCAGGAAAACTTTACATAGTGGTATCAAATTAGATTCGAAACCAGAGACAATTTCCTAATAAGCTGAACTCTATAACTTTCAATATTATCTTGTGAACAATGTAAAGTCTTTAATGGTTGAATTGTTTCCAAACAAGTGGAGATTGTAACTCTTGGCTTTAATATATGTATTTATTAAGTTTGTCTTTTATTTCTCTTCAGCTGAACAGGACTTTGTATCCTAAAGAACACAAAAAAAAATACAACGTGGGAAAATTGAGGGTCTCTCCTTTCAATGGTCTCTCTATATAAGGCTGTGTGCCGACAAAAAAATGCTATACTAGGCTATCTTCTGAGAGTAGATGGATTGCAGATCCTGCTACCTGAGAAGTGGCGCTGACTGTCTAGACGATCACAACAAAAAAAAAAAAGGAAGGTAAAAAAAAAGGTTGAAAAAAATTGAAAGTCGACCAGAAAATTTATCAATCAGATAAGACCGGGGTGGGGTCGGTTACAGAACTATAAAATTTTCGAAAAATAGGTAGACATCAACAAACACCAGCGGAAACATTGAAAACTCCGAAAGCTCCGTTTAATTCAGGAAAAAACAAAAAATCTGGGAATCAAAAAAATCTTTAGCAATGGACAAACTCAGAATTGCATCCCGAATCGAATGAGCTATTGCTCATATTTTTTGGAGACTTGGAACTATTGGAGACGTTGATACTTGATACAAATCTCATATACTCGTATGCCACTTGTATCGCCACTTTTATCGCGACATGTAGCGATACCGATCTCATGTGGGGGCCTTCATATTAAACTTTAAGGGCCAATACATATTATTTTTTACTTTTTAGATGTTTTTTTTCAATTTCCAATTTAGTACATCAATTTCTATGATTTTTCATAGTTTAATTTGCAATTTACCGTCCTCGGGTTACCTCCCGCCCCCTCCAACACCAGAGGTTTTTACTTCCCTTGAATTTGTCCATTGCTAGAGATTTTTGAGTCCTTGGAGTTTATTGCCGCCCCAGGATTTACTGTCGGCCTGGAGTTTTACTGCCGCCCCGGAGTTAAATTCAAAATATTCTTAAATTAGTATCTAATTTTATTGCTACTGAATTTATCCCTATGTCAGAATTTTAATTCTCTTCAGGGGCAGAAAACTATACAGGGTGTTTCATAATTGAATGGTGATCCTAAAGGGCGATACTCCTTGGATGATTTTAAGAAAAATTCTTCACATGAACATAGGTCCGCAACAGCTTTATTTCTGAGATACAGGATGTTGAAATTTAACAAAAAAATCAGTTCTTCCCCAATATCTCTGAAACCGCTTTGGCTCTTCCTTTCAATTTTGGTACATGCAAAGTACGCATAAAAATACATTTTTTCCATGATGAAGGATTTCTTAATTTTTATCAGTGGCGTCCCTGTTAACATGCCCCGTCATATTTTTTTTTCCAAATAAATATTATTTTTGTAATTGTCCTCTATCTCCTCATAAAAATGGTTTTCGATTTAGAAAATAAAATACATTCATCTGCTTGTCCATATTCGATTTTTTCTTTTAGTTTTAATTTCACAATTGTGGTAACCAAAGGATCTAGGCAAGATTTTTATAATTTTATGGTAACTTTTATTTAGTTTTTGTAATGAGTACGCATAAAAATACATTTTTTATATTTAAAAACATAACTATATTATGAACAAAAAATACCAAAATCAAATTAACTGTTCAAAATGTCCGCCTCCTGCAAGTATGCACGCTTCAGCCCTCCTTGACATTGACTCGCGTACTCTTTGGAAAATTCCTGGAGTATTCCTTATTGCTTCACAGGAAACTATTACAAGGTTTCGCAATTCTTCCTCAGTTAGAATTGGTTGACTGTACACCAAGTCTTAAGATGTCCCCAAAGAAAATAATCAAGACTGTTTAAGTCTGGGGATCTAACTGGCCATGACTCTGTTCCCCCACGACTAATCCGGCCATTATGAAAGTTTTGGTTTAAATATTCGCGTGCCAGAGCACTAAAATGAGCAGGTGCACCATCGGGCATAAACCACATGCGATTTCGCATTAAAATAGGAACATCTTCCAACATAATTGGCAAATTATCTTCAAGAAATCGGCGATAATTATGTCCAGCCCAGACATTTAATGAGAACTGCTCCTGGTGATGAGATTCCACGATTGCATGCGGATTTTCCTCGGCCCAAAAATGTTTATTATGAAAATTTCTGATCCCGTTTTCAGTAAAACTGGCTTTGTCCGTGAATAAAATTTCCCTGCCAAATAAAGGATTTTCGGTAACTTTTTGGAGAAACCATTGGCAGAAATTCAAGTCTCGAGGAAGTAGAGCCTGAACCCGTTGAATGTGATAGGGATATAATAAATAATCATGAATAATCCTCCATACTAGAATATGGACGATATTCAAATTATTGGCAACTTGCCTCGTACTTATTTCAGGATTTTCGTCAACTGAATTTAAAACAGCTACCTCAATTGCTGGAGTTCTTGCAGCTCCTTTCAAGTGATGATTTGGCTCAAAACTTTCTGTTTTACATAACCTGTGGGTGCCTGAAATCGTTCGAGCATCAGGAACCATTCTATTTGGGAAGCGCTCTTGATACAGTTGCCTGACTTCATATACGTTCCCGTCAGCAAGCCCATACAAGTAATGCATGTCTGCTAATTCGGTATTTGTAAAATTTACCATGTATTTTTTCAATAAACAAGTTTTTATAACGTAAATAATATCACTAAAGAAGTGTCAAAATTGTTTATGTTGAAAACCACGAAATGTGTTTTTAGCATACTAGATGTTTCTAGCCCACAAGATAGCTCAAAAACACTCGAGCATAAAATATACACAGAAAGGGTAAAGGTACCCAGAGAGGCATCGACGCATCCACTTCCTTCCCACCCAGGATATAATGCCCTACACAGAACACATAAACATGTTTTGTGATCACAAAACATGTGGGTGTTTTGTGTTTGTGATGCCCTACACACGTAACGATTTATCGTTCTGCAAGTAGTACGATTTCGGTCGAAACCGTTGCAGTGACCAGTAACGATAAATCGTAGCGTGTGTAGGCTTCGCAGTACGTAGTCGTCGAATCGTTCGCAGTACAGAGCTTCCATAAAATATCGTATCAACGGTTCTGCAATGGTCGTGTTTGAACGCAAGTTGGATTGGAACGTGTGTATAGTCCCGGCTGCGGCAGTAACGATTTTTCTATTGTTCGAGTGTAACTAGGTTTGGTGTTGTTAGCCGCAGTTATTGTGATCACGAATATTAAAAACCAAACATTCTGAGAAGAGTTTATTGAAATATATAGAGAGAACATGAAATGTGAAATCAAAACACTACGCAAATAGAATTCCAGTTATATTTTATTTAATAAATTAAAGGAATTGTTTCCAGAAGGGAAATTCAAGATCTTAAGAACATCCTGTTGCCAAATATCTTAATGTAGCGATCAATATTTCTTCAGCAGATATTGCGTTTCTCATTATTGTATCTTGTTTCCTAATTTCATTACAAATTAAAGCCAACAAAGACGTATAGGTATCAGAATCCATTCTCAAGTAATTTTTAAAATCAAGAGGTTTTTCTTTTCTTGTTCAAGTACTTCAATGACCTCATATGCGAATATTAGCTTGTGTCCAACAACCACTTTTTACACCATTTTCTCTTTCTCACTGGTTTTTTCATCATCTTCATCAATCAGCAATACTGCAGCTAAAAGAGCAGCAGCTTTTCTTTTTGAAATTCTTGGAAGATATTTCACTGTTCACTGGCTTCTACACAGCAACTGCAATAATCTGAAATGCTGCAGTACGATGTGTTGCATCGTGTGTACAGAAAATGGCTGAGCTTCAAGACGTATGATTTTCTCTACGACCTGTAGTTCAATGTGCAGTGCGATAAATCGTTACGTGTGTAGGGTGTCTATGACAAGATCCCCAGGTAACAATTCAACCCGTTTCCACACAACTAGTATAATCGAGAAGTGAGTTTCCTGCGAAAAATAGTTCCAAGTCTCCAAAAAATATGAGTAATAGTTCATTTGATTCGAATTGCAATTCTGAGACATTTTTTTTTCTGCTGACAAAAATTGCAATTGTTAAAAAAGGTTCAGTTTTTTGGGAATAACTCAAAAACTATAAGAGATAGCGAAAATCGGAAAAAAGATTCTTAAAGAGGACGAAATTTCCAATAAGAAAGTTTCGACTACTAGAATTCTATCTCCATTATTATAATTTTAATTTAACGCTGAAAATAGGGCTTCGCGCCAAAGCTACGGCATGCGCGCGCGCCGTCTCTAAAGAGAGTACACCACATAAAGTAACTTTTTTATAGTATTAAATATCAGTTTAATTTTTTTTATAAATTGTGGTGTATTTTTAATACTTGAAAGAAAAAAAAGAAAAGTTTATTTTTGAACAAGTTAGGCATTTGTTAATTAGTCCTTATAGTTTACTCGACAAGTTGAAAATGGTCTAAAATAGAGATACTGCTCTTAAAATTTGGAAAAAAAAAAATTAAAAAATTGAAAAGTTATAAACAATTGAAGATGAAAAAAAATGGCATTTCGTTTTTTACCAATATTTCATGAACTATTGATATTTAAGAAATTTCAAAAAAGATTCTGAAAGAGGAGGAAATTTCCAATAAAAAACTCTCAGCTCCCGGAACTCTATCTCCATTATTTATAATTTTAATTTAACGCTGAAAATGGTTCCTCGAGCGACATTTTTAGGTTGCGCGCGCGGCGTCAAAAGCGAGTACGACACATTAATTAATTTATTTAAGGTATTAAATATGTTTTTATTAAATTTGAAAAAATCATGGTGTATTCGGAACATTATGAATAATTTATTCCCCTTGGAAATTTTACTTAACGTTAATTTTTCGACAAGTTAAACGATTGTTAACTAACAAAATTTTCTCGAATTTCTGTCTTAATTGTAAATGAATTTTTTTTTTAAATAATTGTAAAAAATTTTCGCTTTGTAGAGCCTTTCTTTTATACATACTCAACAAGATCAGGCCATAAAAGTTAAAAAAATATTCATACTTTTTTTTTAAAAAAAAAAAAATCCAATAATTGTTAAAAAATTTTTTTCTAATATCATATTATAGTTTTTTCATCAATACAAGATATAAATTGATTTAAAAAAAAAACCGTCATTTGTTGATAAATTTTTTATAAACAAATTGATTATTTCCATATTTTTGAAAAAATTTTTTTCACGACTTCATTATATTACAAATATTATGATTTTTGAAAAACAAATGTTTTCTTAATAACAATTTTTAATTGTTTATAATCGTTTTTTTATATTTCTATTGTTTAAATAATTATTTTTTTTTAAAAATTATTAGTTTTATAAAGTAAAAAAAAAAAAAATGTATCAACAATTCCATTGTTTATTAACTTACCAATTTGTTATAAACAAATTTTTAACTTTGTTAGTTTTTTTTCTGAAACTTCTATAATTTACAAAAACAACCATATATAACAAAGTATAGAAAAAAAAAATCCAATTTTTATTGTACTTTGGGAATTGGAATTGGGAATTTTTTTTTTTATCTTTGTTGTATATGGTTTTTTTTAAATTTTAGAAGTTTCAAAAAAAAATCTAAAAATTAAAAATTTGTTATAACAAATTCGTAAGTTAATAAACAATGGAATTGTTGATAAAAAAAAAAAATTTTTGTTACTCCATAGAGGACTGTCAATTATGATTTTTAGAAAAAAAAAACTCAACTAATTATTTAAACAATAGAAATATAAAAAAAACGATTATAAACATCATAATATTTGTAACATAATGAAATTGTGGAAAAAAATTTCCTCAAAAATATTGAAATAATCAATTAGTTTATAAAAAATTGATCAACAAATGGCGGAAATTTTTTTTTGCAAATCAATTTATATCTTGTATTGATAAAAAAAACGATATGACGATTAAGAAAAAAAAAATTTTTTTGAACAACATTACTTGGATTTTTTGTTTTTGTTCAAGTACAAAAATTATTATAAACAAAGTATGAATATTTTTTCAACTTTTATGGCGTGATCTTGTTAAGTATGTATATAAGAAAGGTCTAAAAGCAAAAAAATTTACGACAATTATTTAAAAAAAAAATTTCATTTACAATTAAGACAGAAGTTCGAGAAAATTTTGTTAGTTAACAATCGTTTAACGAAAAGAAAAATTTAGGGAATAAAATTTATTTCCGAATACACCATAATTTTTTCAATAAAAAAAAAAAAATTTAGTACCTTAAATACATTAATTAATGTGTCGTACTCGCTTTTGATGCCGCGCGAGCAACCTAAAAATGTCGCTCGGAGACCCATTTTCAGCGTTGAATTAATTATAAATAATGGAGATATAGAGTTCCGGAAGCTGGGAGTTTTTCATTGGAAATTTCCTCCTCTTTCAGAATCTTTTTTTGAAATTTCTTAAATATCAATAGTTTATGAAATATTGGCAAAAAACGAAATGCAATTTTTTTTTCATCTTCAATTGTTTATAACTTTTGGATCCAATGAGCTATCACACATAATTTTAAGAGCAGTATCTCTATTTTAGACCATTTTCAACTTGTCGAGTAGACTATTATTTTTTCGGACCTCGGTTTTCATAAAAAACGGCATAAATGTTTAAATAATAGCTCTAAAAATTGTTGGCTCCTTGGAGCCCTTCTTATATATATATATCTATATATATATATATATATAATTACTCAACAAGAATACGATATAAAAGTTTTTAAAACTTGTTTATTTTGTTTACTATAATTTTTTAAAGTTAACAAAAATGAAAAATTAAAAAAAAAATTGTTGAATTTTTTTTTCATCCATATATTTCGCTATTGCTGTTTTTGCATCAAACGAAGGCATGTTATTGAATTCGAAAAAAAATGTTTAGGACATTTGTTTATAAACAAATTGATTAGTTGATTATTTTTGTAATTTTTTTTGCCATTTTGTTGTCCAGAGAATATAATTATTTTATAAAATAATTTTTTTTAAACAAATTTATTGTTTATAAAAATGTTTTCTTAATAATGGAAATTATTCAAATAATTAGTTAACACATTTTTTCTTTGTAAATAATAATAATTGAAAAACATAAAATAAAATATTAAAAAGTTAATTATTTATTAAGTTTACAAATTGTTATAAACAAATTTCAAATCTCATTATATTTTTTCTGAAACTACTAAAAATCACAAAAACAACCATATGCAACAAAGTGTCAAAAAAAATTGTTTATATTTTTTTATAGATTCCACATTATCCCAGACAATAAAAAACTCACAAACTTAATGGACCAAAATCCACAAAACAAACAGACGGCACACAGACATACAAAATGACAAAATCCATCAAACCCACTAACTAATAAAAAACGTTTTCTTCCAGCTTTACTACACCTACTTTAAATAAAATGTATAAATATAATAAAATGAAATAGATTGAGGAAACAAAATATTTTAGAAATGTAAATTCCTATGTACACGGTTTTCTGTGGTTTTCCGGTGCATCCTTCAAACAAATGAAATAATTTTCAAAATTATAGAATTTGGAATGTAAACAATAGGAAAATATAGTAATGTCCCTAAAGAGAATTAAAATTCTATAGCAGGGACATAGGGAAAAATTTCAGTAGCAATAAAACTAGATATTTATGGGAAAATAGAGAAATCAACTAAAATGTCCGGAAACATTAAGGAATAAATTCCTGGAAAGAAAATAAATTCCGGGAACGGGGATAAACTCAGAGAACTGTAATTGTCAAAGTATGTGACCACTAAAAATCATTTCATCATCACGGTAAGGTACAAATAGAAATATTCAAAAATAGGTAGAAATCAACAAAACACCTCCGGAAACTCTAAAAATTCCGATACCACTGATTAAATCCCGGAAAAGACAAAAAAACTCTGGATCCCGGAAAAAATACGGGGACAGCAATATAAACTCCGGGGACGATAATAACTTTCAAAAGCAAAATTTTATAACAATGGGAAAATTCTTGGGGACTTAAAAACCCCTAGTAAAATAAAATTGATGCTATGAAATATTACGGAAATAGGTAGGTGGAAATCGATGAAAATATCCGGTAAAGGTGATTTAATTTTGTGAAAGTCAATAAACTCCAGGAAAGTAAATAAGTTACTATTATAGAACCGCAAAAAATCGTTAGCAATAGACAAAGACATATAAAATACAAATGAAACACAGAAAAAAAAAATTGTTGAATCAAATAGAATTCTTTTGAACCAAACAAATAAAAGTGTTGTATATGCACAAAATATTACGAAAGCGCTGAACGGACATGCAGAAAAAATATTATAATTGCCAGTTTAAACTGACAATTATGTATAATTGTCAGTTCAAATTGGCAATTATCAATAATTGCCAGTTTCAACTGGTAATTATTGATAATTGTCAGTTCAAACTGGCAATTATGTATAATTGCCACTTCAAACTGGCAATTATAATATTTTTTCTGCATGATAATTGCCAGTTCAAAGATACTATTATACATAATTGCCATCTAATAAAACATTTTTTGGTTTTTGCATGAACGTAGAAAAAATATTGTATGCAACTCGTTCAAAAAATGTTTATTGCACTCGACGTGTTGTCCAACTCGGCCTGGCGGCCTCGTCGGACACTTCACGTCGAGGGCAATAAATACTTACTTTTTGTACTTGTTGTATAAATAACTTAAAATAATTCTGAGAGATAAAATATGGCTTTAGTGCAGAACCGAACCATGGTGCACTAGACAGATGACTTTGAATTGAACAAGATTAAGGCATTACCGATTGGCGCATAATTATGTAATATGCATATAATTTAACACGCCGATAATAATTTTGGTACTGTAAATAATATCGCATATTTCCATACAATAAAAAGTGAATAATAACAAGTTCCAAGCTTTCTGAAAATTCCAAAATGAACCTCATTATTGATAACAGCATCAGAGAGGTTAGGCAGCTTTCATTGGGGTACTCCAAACTTTTTCCACCACTGGGAAGATAATATTAATTTGATTTCCGAGTCATTTTTATTTGAGGTAACAATGCAAAAGACCAGAAGATAACGCCAGGAGGATATTCGATTAAAGAAGGATTATTAGTTATTTTGCTAGTTATTTTTCCATGAAATATTTTAAATTGATTAAAATAAAAGTTTAAAAAAACTAAAAAACACGCTTTTATTGAAAACCAGACTAAAAAATTAAAAATAAGAAAAAAAAGTAGTTTATTTAAAAAAAAGCGTGGGGTGCATGGTATCGCCTCGGCCAACAATTACTTGTGATCTGCGACATTTCTTACTTTACTGCCCTAGGTGTGTAATGTACTATATAATTATTGATACCATGCACCCCACGCTTTTTTTTAAATAAAATACATTTTTTTCTTATTTTCAATTTTTTTTAGTCTGGTTTTCTATAAAAGCGTGTTTTTTAGTTTTTTAAACTATTATTTATTTTCAACTTTTTAGTTTAGTTTTCTATTAACGCGTGTTTTTAGTTTTTCAAACTATTATTATTATTATTATTTTTTTACTATTATTCTGCAATATTGAAAAGAATCGGACCATAATCACAAAACTCGCGGCCATTTTGGAGCCGCCATCTTGAATCCTTCAATTTTGACTAAAATCGACCCCAAAACCCCCACATACCAATTTAAAATAGAATCAGACCATAATTACAAAACTCGCGGCCATTTTGGAGCCGCCATCTTGAATCCTTCAATTTTGACAAAATAATCATAATCTCCGGCCCCAAAAACCCCCACATACCAATTTTGAATAGAATCAGACCATAATCACAAAACTCGGCCGCCATTTTAAAGCCGCCATCTTGAATTTTTCAATTTTTACAAAAGAATCATAATATTCAACCCCAAAAACCCCCACATACCAATTTTGAATAGAATCAGACCATAATCACAAAACTCGTCCACCATTTTGGAGCCGCCATCTTGAATCCTTCAATTTTTACAAAAGAATCATAATATTCGACCCCAAAAACCCCCACATACCAATTTTGAATAGAATCAGACCATCATCATAAAACTCGTTCACCATTTTGGAGCCGCCATCTTGAATTTTTCAATTTTGACAAAAGAATCATAATCTCCGACCACAAAAACCCTCAGATACCAATTTTGAAGCGAATCGGACCATAATCACAAAACTCGTACGCCATATTGGAGCCGCCATTTTGTTTTTTCTCCTCACAAAAACTTCTTAATGCATTGTCACCGGAATTATGTACACCTGCCAAATTTCAAATCATTCGGACGTCTGGAAGTGGGTGAAAATCAAGTCCAAAGGAGTCGGTTACAACATACAAGTGAAGCTAATATAAAGCGTGTAAAAACGAAAATGATAGTATTTATTTTTCACTTCATTTGTTTTATAAAAATAATGTCAGGAAAATTAAATTCTTGGAACGTGAAATACATAAATAAATATAACAAAAAATATTTACAGACTAAAAAATATAAGGCAAGTATGACTTCCATGTTACTTCTGCTTTCGGAAAATACTCAATCGCTTATTTGTCTTTGGAGTCGTGGCCTGATTCTGTAACAATAAAAATAAAGACATATTAATGGTACATAAAACAATTTTTCAATCCTAAATGTTTTTAAAAGTTAAGTTAGTACGAGAAAATATTTTTAATACACTATATTACGATTATCAGAAATTACGGGCATAATTTTTGTATCCCGATATTTAATTTTTCTAAGCAAGTGGTTAATAATGATATGATTATTGGCCAAGGCTAATAATGGAAAACAAAAGATATACAACTGAATATTGACAATTACAAAGAATTATTGATACACTCTGAATAAAAAAAATATATTCTTTCAGTAATAAATTGGCCCTTTCTGCGCTTTCCTGGAGAGGTACATTGATCACCTTCAATGTTCATTTTACCAATTTGATTGAATATTTGTGAGGTTAGAAATTGAAATGGCACTTCAAATCATTCAGTTGTTTTTGCTTGATATCTATGCCTATTTCTGGCCGAGGCATCATGATTTTAGGAACAAACTTGATAAACATTCATCACATTTTAGTTTTCATAATAAATATATGAATGTTTCTATGGGGTAATTATTAATAAATAGTAATTTCTGTTGCTAGTAACGGAAAAAAATATATTAAATTTTCTTCCAAATTTCACCGAAGAAAAAAGTACAAGCGCATAATAATTTTCATCTAACAGGTAAGACAACTGATTTTTTGTGCTCTACCAGGTGTCAACGTATTCCTTAGACAAGCCATCGTTTCCAGAGTTCCGAGGGTATGAGATCCAAACATGGCAGGGGTGTTGTATTCAAAAATCGGATTTTTTTTTCAATATTCATACTTTCCTACCACTTCCACTTTCACCGGAAACGACCCCAACTTGGGAATTTCAAATAGAACACCCTGTATATTTTTACTTTTTTGGATTCTAGGGACGATTCCTAGTACGATCACATTTGATTTTTCAGAAGAATTTTTATTTTTGCATCTAGATGAGACTAACAACATCTTCCAATACTGCAGAAATTAATGGAGTACCACAAGGCTCAGTGCTGGGTCCTGTTTTGTTCCTTTTATATATAAATGATCTGACCATGTTACCAATTTCCGGAAGGTTCACGTTATTTGCTGACGACACCACCATACTATGGCACCATAAAGATAAAAGTAAATTGAACGAAATGATATCTTCCAACATGGTTACAATCCAGAATTGGTTCGACTCTAATTTACTCACTCTGAATAAAAAAAAACAAGTGTTATTACATTCAAATGTTGTATATCAAATGTGCATTTAGGAAGCCAACTGGTGGTAAACAAAAACTCAGCAAAATTTTTGGGATTACTTCTGGACAGTAATCTGAAATTTGAAGAGCATATAACTCATTTAAATAAAAAACTGGCTTCTGGTTGTTATGTTATGAGGACAGTATCAAACGAATTAGGATCTACTGCTGCCAAATCTGTTTATTATGCACTTATAGACTCCCATTTACACTATGGCATATCTTTCTGGGGGGTATGTAACAATCAACTCTTCCAGTCAGTGTTTGTGCTTCAAAAACGGGCAATTAGATACCTTTGCAAAGCCAAATGGAGAGATTCTTGTAAACCTCTTTTAAAAGTTAAAAAAAAATCCTAACTCTTGTCTCAATTTTCATAATGGAGACAGTTTCTGTAATTCATAAGAATAGATTGTAATATGAAATCAACATCACCTATAATACTCGCCAGAACGGAAATAGCCTAAAGCTCCCCATTCCCACTTCTAACCTAGTAAAAGATTCTCTGATTTACAATGGAGTGAAAATGTATAATAAAATACCAAGAAAGAAATCCCCAGGTTTTTAGATACAAACTAAAAACTTTACTTAGTGATAAGGCCTATTACAGCTTGATTGAATTTTATGATGATACACTTTAGTTAATGTTTACATTTGTTCAAACTTTTATGTTTTTATCCTGTGACCTGGTTATCAATTTTTGACAGTAACTTATGTTCATTCGCATACTGTGAATTTTTATTTATGTGTTTGTCAACAAGAGTTTTTCTTATGTACAATAAACATATATTCTCTCTCTCTCTCTCTCTCTCTCTCTCTAGAGTGCTTTGGACCCACTTCAACCAATCTGATAGACATGAATGATGGAGTAAAAAATATTATATGACAATTTTTTCGCATAGTTGAGTACCTATGGCAGTTTGATATTTCCAAAACCACTAATTGTGAAAAAACGCACATTCCCTAGATTTATTGAAAAAATGTTGCTATACACTAACAGCATATTTTAACTGATTTTAAATTGTATTGATATTATTATACCATGATAGAACATTTTAACAGATTTTAATTGTCTTTGATCACTATTTTTCCTTACTTCTAATTCTATTCTTTTTATTCTAATGTATTGACAATTCCCCATACAATGTAAATTTGTCCAAGTGGAAATAAAGTATTATTATTACTATTATTCTAATTTTCACGACGAATCCATTGAGGGTTTCGAATCGAAAATAGAATGGGCAACAATCCTAATACACTAATTATTTGTCGAACCAGATTTATAACATCAATTTCACGATTAAAACGAAAGGTATAATTATTTTGCGAATAAATCAATTTTCAAATAAGTCCAACATTTCGAAGGCACCTTCACTTCGGATCTAAATCAAACTTTGAAATTCTTGTTGAGACGATCTGTATAATTATACATTTTTTGATTCTGCAAATAAATCTAAGTAGGTCTACTCTGTTTCGAAAACGAGTAGTGCTCACTCAATTTTTCAGATTCATTCCCATTCTCATCACAGAATTCTCATTGTTTGGTAATAAATTTAAAAATCGAAGGTGTGCTAAATAAAATCAACAAACATGTATACACGAGATGAAAAAGCGGACATGCTATCAATTTATGGCGAATGCAAGAAACATTCGAGGAAGGCAGCAACTTTGTATGCTGAAAGGTATCCCCACAGACATCATCCATGTTTTCAATATTTCCCTGTTGTGGAGAAACATCTCGGACAAAAAACTTCTATCATTGATGAGGTGACGGAAATCAATGTTTTAGCATTTGTAGAAGTGAATCCTACCGCTACTACTAGAGAAATTAGCCACGAGTCAGCAAGGAAGATTTTGAAAAACATAGATACAGGTTGTTAAAGTATCGAGTGCACCAGCATTTGTATAAAAATGATGGAAATCAAAGGTTAGTGTGTGATTGGTTACTTCAGAACAATACGGCAAATCCCGACTTTGTTCCATCGACATTGTTTTCCGATGAGTCCATATTATAACACCCATAAATCTAGCATTAAGGCTGTACAAAATAAATTTCTCAGACACATTACTTTTAAAATCGGTTATGTTCAAGGCGAATATGTGTATAATTACGTTCTATTTTATTTGAACTTAAGTAGTGTAACACTACGCAGAACAATAAATGATCTCACAATCTTGTATAAAATTATCTCAGGCGATATTTACTGTGAAGAATTATTACACTCAATTCAATTTCGTGTACCTTCTATGGCAACTAGAAACAATGAACTTTTTGCCGTTAGATACCACTCTACCAATTATAGTTTCTATTCCCCTCTGCACAGACTCGCGTGAAGCTAACATGGCTAATTTAGATATTGTAGGAGTTTCGATAAGCAAGCTGAAAAGCCAATGTAAAGAGAGACTGTCTCTTTGGCCCATTTCTTAATACTTATGTTAGTTACTATTATTAGGTTTAGATTTATTATTAGCTTTAAGTTAGTTTTTAGAACTTTATACAATATTTAATCATTCAATTTTCAACATTGTAATGTATTTTTCTGTATCCCGTATAACAATAAAATAAACAGACAAAACTGCAGATATTGGCCGTAACAAAATCAGCATTTAATGAAGAAAAGTAATTTTCAGGAAAGATTCAGAATAAACGTATGGGCTGGTGTAATTAAAAGTAAAATAATTGGACCAATTTTATTTCAAGGACAGTTGACAGGGCTAATGTATTTAGAATTCCTTCAGAATGATTTTGAAGAATTGTTAATGGACTTACCACTTGATGTTCCTGAAGTAATACCATCCATGAACTATTGATAAACCAGTTTAATGAGTAATTGTTACAAATGGTCCTGTATGTTGGCCGGCTTGATTACCTAATTTCAATATTTTAGACTTTATTGTGTGGGATTATGTGAAAGAACGAGTGTTTTATACACCGCCTCAAACACTTGAAAATTTACAAAATCGCATTTGTCTACCATAACGAACCACAATTGATAGACCAGAAAATGTCACGAAGTTGGTGGAATGCACTTCAAACATTTAATTGCCTTCAACTAATCCTGGTATTATGGGTAGTATTGGGATGGATTATGAACTTTTGTTATGTGAAAACTGACGTTTTTACACGCTTTATATTAGCTTCACTTGTATGTTTGTTTGTTTGTAACCGACTCCTTTGGGCGCGATTTTGACCCACTTCCAGACGTCCGAATGATTGAAATTTGGCAGGTGTACATAATTCCGGTGACAATAACATTAAGAAATTTTTGTGTGAAAAAAAAACAAAATGGCGGCTCCAAGGAAGTTTTGTGATTATGGTCCGATTCGCTTCAAAATTGGTATCTGAGGGTTTTCGTGGTCTTAGATTATGATTCTTTTGTCAAAATTGAAAAATTCAAGATGGCGGCTCCAAAATGGTGGACGAGTTTTGTGATTATGGTCCGATTGTATTCAAAATTGGTATGTGGGGGTTTTTGGGGTCAAACATTATAATTCTTTCGTAAAAATTGAAAAAATTCAAGATGGCGGCTCCAAAATGGTGGACGAGTTATGTGATTATGGTCTGATTCTATTCAAAATTGGTATGTGGGGGTTTTTGGGGTCGAATATTATGATGCTTTTGTAAAAATGGAAAAATTCAAGATGGCGTTAAATGCGGCCAAGTTTTGTGATTATGGTCTGATTCTATTCAAAATTGGTATGTGGGGGTTTTTGGGGTCGAATTATGATCTTTTGTAAAAATTGAAAATTCAAGATGGGGCTTTAAAAGGCGGCCGAGTTTTGTGATTATGGTCTGATTCTATTCAAAATTGGTATGTGGGGTTTTGGGGTCGGAGATTATGATTCTTTAGTAAAATTTGAAAATTCAAGATGGCGGCTTTAAAATGCCGGCCGAGTTTTGTGACTATGGTCTGATTCTATTCAAAATTGGTATGTGGGGGTTTTTGGGGTCGAATATTATGATTCTTTTGTGAAAATTGGAAAATTCAAGATGTTGGCTTTAAAATGGCGGCCGAGTTTTGTGATTATGGTCTGATTCTATTCAAAATTGGTATGTGGGGGTTTTTGGGGTCGGAGATTATGATTCTTTTGTAAAATATATTGGAAAAATTCAAGATGGCGGCTTTAAAATGGCGGCCGAGTTTTGTGATTATGGTCTGATTCTATTCAAAATTGGTATGTGGGGGTTTTTGGGGTCGGAGATTAGATTCTTTTGTAAATATATTGGAAAAATTCACGATGGCGGCTTTAAAATGGCGGCCGAGTTTTGTGATTATGGTCTGATTCTATTCAAAATTGGTATGTGGGGGTTTTTGGGGTCGAATATTATGATGCTTTTGTAAAAATTGAAAAATTCAAGATGGCGGCCAGTTTGTGATTATGGTTGATTCTATTCAAAATTGGTATGTGGGGTTTTGGGGTCGAATATTATGATTCTTTTGTAAAAATTGAAAAATTCAAGATGGCGGCTTTAAAATGGCGGCCGAGTTTTGTGATTATGGTCTGATTCTATTCAAAATTGGTGTGGGGGTTTTTGGGGTCGGAGATTATGATTACCTAATATGATAAGATTATTCCATTTTTTAATTAGCAAAAAAATTATAAAAATAATAGTTTAAAAAAAACTAAAAAAACACGCCTTTATAAATAAACTACACTAAAAAGTAGGAAATAAATAATAGTTTAAAAAAACTAAAAAACACGCTTTTATAGAAAACCAGACTAAAAAAATAAAAAAAAATGTATTTTATTCAAAAAAAAAAGCGTGGGGTGCATGGTATCAATAATTATATAGATCATTACACACCTAGGGCAGTAAAGTAAGAAATGTCTCAGATCACAGGTAATTGTTGGCCGAGGCTATTTTTAAAATAAAATACATTTTTTTCTTATTTTCAATTTTTTTAATCTGGTTTTCTATAAAAGCGTGTTTTTTAGTTTTTTTAAACTATTATTTATTTTATTCAGTTTCATTCAATTTTGTATCCACAACATAGTTGATGAGCGATATACCCCAATTTTCTCATAATTTATTAGGATTGTTATCCATCCGATTTTGGATTCAAAACCATCAATGGATTAGTCGTGAAAATTCGAATATAAGGAGTAACTGTCTTAAAGATGTCATTTGAAAAAATTGCCTTTTTAATCGACGTTCTTTTCTACACAATGACAGGGCCTCTATCGTTCTCCGATCAGTTTGTTTCACTAAAAACCAACCTTTGTATGGTTGTTTGTTTAACCTTTCATCCATTATGATAGTAATTTCGTTGATTGGGGGCATATTACCCAAATATAAAATATAATACTCTCAGTAATGGACCTGTTCCAATCAATTTTTGTATGTAAATTCTAACCCTCTGTTTACCGAAACTTTGCATTTTGGTTATATCCTCTTTTTCAGGTACTTTGTATATTTTTCACTGAAGATGATCCATGTTAGAATCGAAACATGTTTGTTGATTTGATTGATTTGATTTTGATTTGAAGACTTGCGTTCCCTTCCTCAAATTGCCTTTTTCACAAATTTGTGGTTTTGGAAAAATCAAACCGCCATAGGTACTCAACTACGCAGAAAAACTGTCATATAATTTTTACTAATCATTCTAGATGCAAAAATAAAAATGCTTCTGAAAAATAAAATGTATCAATTTTTCGTCTCAAAACAATGTGATCGTACTCAGAATCGTCCCTAAAATCCAAAAAAGTAAAAATATACAGGCTGTTCCATTCAAAATTCCTAATTTTCCAATTCTTGTATCCACACCCTTGTCAAGTTTGGATCTCATACCATTGGAAATCTTGGCTTGTCTAAAGAATACGTTGACACCCGGTACACACCTGCATGTGGTTGTGAACAAAGTTTCATTTAGTAATTGAAAGTGAGAAATGAAATGTTAACGGAAATATTAGTGTGTGTCATGCTATTAGTCAAGAAAACCCTGTTCAATCATCTTACCCAAGTTATTAAAACCCGTTTTGCTACTTGGACTTAAGGACATGACAACAGTATTTAACAGCCAGAAAAGAAAACAGCATCAGTATGGAAAAGTTCTTAGCGCATGCCCAGATCCTATCGAGACCCCAAGCCTTGAAACAACAAACATTCCGATTCTCGTGTTCCAAACTGCTACAGGGCTCGGGAAGAGCTCGCAAATGAAAAAGTGCTGCTCTCGCAAGGGCATCAGCGCAAGAAGAAGTGCAAAGAGAAGTGTGACCGTGGTTATCTGCCACGAGCTTACAGCAGTCGACAATGTGCAAAAAGCAATCATTCAAGTGTACCTCAGAGTTCTCCCTTAGACTGGTACGGCCCATGAATAACGCTTTGATTCTACTGGGGGTGATTTTTTTGGCAGGTGATCTGTCATTGTGTTCACGTAACGGTTGCACCTCGTTACCCTGCAACGACAATCGACCGCCATTTTTGCTCGGAGTTGGAGGTCCTGGTTTCTTGTAGGAGGTTGTTCCGAAGTCTTTCTTCTGACGTGGTTTTTCTCCTGGAAGTAGCTTGCTCAGGCTGTCATCCAGTTCAACATTTCCAGACTGCAATAATAATGAATATGATAAAGATCAGTTTTCCATGAAACGTTCATCATAATAATACACGAGTGAAAAAGAACAAATATTTCAATTCTGAAATAAAATAGAATAGAAGTCCAATATTTTTTTAATATTTTAATATAACTGAATAATATAGCTCTTAAAACAGAAAAATATGTTCGTGACCTGGGAGTTAAAATTGAATGAGTTTTAATGTTCAAGTATCAGAAATTGTGGCAAAAAAATTCAAAATGTTAGGATTTGTGTTAAGAATTTCTACTGATTTTTCAGTGGAAACAAAAATGATCCTATATTGTGCTTTTGTAAGATCTATTCTCGAATATTGTTCGGTTATATGGGACCCATACTATAATGTAAATATCGAGTTGATTGAGAATGTACCAAGAAATTCTTGAGGAATTGTGCTTTTCACTTAGGTCTCCAACGAAATGAATATGAGTACAGTGAAATCTTAACCATGTTAAATTTGAAATCATTAGAAGATAGAAGAATTTCTATGAATTTGAGTTTCCTTTTCAAAATACTATATGGTACAATCAACTGCCCAGAACTACTGAAACTAATAACTTTTTAAATTAAACAAAAAAATACCATAAATTCGGATATTTCTCAGTTAAATTTTTTCCATACCAATTATGCTTTGAACAGTCCGATTCCTCATCTTCTGAAGCTGGGAAACCAATATCATAATAACTGAAATTTATTTAATGTGTCGCCTCAGGTCATTAAAAATCAATTGAAAAGGATATAGCGTTTCCGAAGCTTTTCTGTTCCTTATTTTTATTTACCTTATCCTTTTCTTTGTTACCAGATTTGTTACACCTTTTAGTAATGTAGACACTAGACATAAGGATTCAATAATACTTTGAATTTCACACTTTGTTAAATAGGTTTTGTAAATTGTAATGTAGACACTAGACATAAGCTTTCATTAATACATTGTATTTCACATTTTGTTATATGTTTTGTAAATTGGCTCTGCCTTTAATAAATAAATATTAACAACACAGAAAAAAATATGCAACAATACTTATTATTTAAAAAACTATATTTCTCACACTTAGAAGCCAAGTGCAAAGAGCTTTTAAAATAATGCTTCAGATCTACATCACCTTAGTCAAACATGATCCAAAGTATTTTTGGAAATGTCTGAAAGCATGTCTGTACGCTGTCATTACCATTACTCAAAATTTTTAACTGATCCTTAAAGTATGGAACATTCCCTGATTGATGGAAATATATATTTATCATGCCTATCAGGTGACAAAAGTATGATAGAAAAATAACGAAGAAATTCTTGTACTGTGGCACAAGGGACCCATTCTTTTTATTCTATTTGTGATCAATATGTTAACATTTCTTTTATGTTTGCAGACGACTTAAAGTTATATAAAGGTATGATCTCTGAGTCTTATAGTCGATCTTCAAACTGATCTGGAGACTTTAACAAAAATCTACTGCATTTGAATATAATGATATATAAGTTTTTTCAGAAATAATATAAAATTGGATTCTACTTATTACATGGATGGTATTGAATTCAATTCTACACAGTGTATAAAAGTGTTCTATATGACTATCAACTCGACTTGATTGAACACAAATTCAATTTATCCAAAACGATGGGATTTCTTCTGAGAAATTGTCGTGATTTCTCAGTACCCAAGTATTGTCTGGTCACATTCCTATGCAATGCATAAAATTGTGCAAAGTAGTCACAGTGTAGGTTGTGTTATTTTACTCTCTCAGAAAACCTGCTATTTTAGTTGATTCAAACCCGATTTCAAACTCGAATCTGATATTGAAATAATCCTAAACCCCAAAAAGTTATTAGAATAAATAGCAAAGTTTGTTATCATCCTAGTGACAAAGTGGATAATAAATCCTGTAAAAAAGAAATCCAGTCAAAATAGTAACTGCAAAAAGATTACTGATAAGAACCCAATAAATTCGAAAAGAAACGAAACAGGTTGAATAAAAAATCAGGAGAATTTTAAATTATAAAATATGGAATGCATTAAATGTAAAATCACCAGTGATGAGACATGGTTGAATTGTGATGGCTGCAAAAGATATGTGCATACAGAGTGCTCGGATTTGAATACATATGAGCCTTGAAAGGAAAGCGTTTGCTTAGGTTCTACTGTGATGACTGGTGTAAAATTGGTTCCACAGTTAATAAAACAAATAGATGATCTGCAGAAGAAATTAGATCAAATCAAAGTGAAAGTAGAAGCTGGCCCCTGTTCTTCGATCAATGAGGATGTGATCATTCATGAAATATATGAAAGGCAGAAAAGATCTAACAATGTAATGATCTTCAATCTCCCTGAAGGTGGTTCTTCAGATCTAAATACTGTCATGCCCCCATAAGTACAGAAAAACTTTCAAGCATAAGAAACAACAAGTTATCATTAAATATGAACTCGACCTAATTCACTAGGAATGAAAATACATTCTGAAATCAAATACTCCACCAAACTAATAAACAAGGGCACATAAAAAATATGTAAACACCTGCCAGCCCGTAATGCATATAAAAAGTCGCCCTTTTTCACAAAAGAACTATTAATAAATCGTCACCTCCTAGTACACAGCTATGAAACAAGAAACGGCGGCAATAATGTTCCTATATACTGCCGGCTAAATAGGTGTCAGGATGGCCCGAGATATTGGGCAATAAAATTTCTTAATGTATTACCAGAACACATTAAGGTATAACCTTTATTAGGTTTTAAAAAAACATGTTACTTGTCCTTTGATTTTAATTTATATTGTCATGCCCCCATATGTACAGAAAAACGTTCAAGCATAAGAAAAAACCAGATATTCATAAATTTTGAAATCAAATACGCGACCAAATTAATAAACAAAGGCACCATAAAAATAGGTAGCGCCTGCTCGCCCGGAATGCATATAAAAAACAGGCATCTTTTCACAACAGCTATTAATAAATCGTCACAATACAGCGAAGGAATTAATAAAACAGGTTACCAATGAAGACCTGAACACCAGTAAAGTTCTAAGAATGGGGAAAATAATAAAAATGGAGTCCGTGCTTTGAAGATTGTCTTTACAGGTGCAGAAGATGCCAGCAAAGTTATTGGATCGAGGAAGGATCTTTAAAAAATAAGAGGATTTTTGTTAATGCTGATCTGATACCTCGTCAAATGAATAACTGGAATGAAATGAAGAAAGAAGTTGAGGATAGGAAACGGAATGGTGAAGATGATGTAGTTATTAGATACAAAAATGGCATGCCTCAAATAGTTAAGCAGTCTCCAAAAAAGTAAAAAAATAATGAAGTGTCTTGTTATTTTTAAAATGTGGGGAGCTATTTTATGCTCAGTTTATAATGTTATCATTTTAGTAGAAACATGGCTCACTAAAGAAATTTCTAGTATAGAATTGGGATTGAAAGGATTTGGGTTATTTAGGTTAGATAAGAGATGAAACTGGATCTTTAAAAACCCTAGGTGGTGGAATATTAATAGCCGTCAGAAAATGCTTTTCTGTTAACATGATTAAAGTTCCTTTAGGAAGTGTAGAACAACTTTTTATCAACTTGTATCTAGGTGAAAATAAGTACATTCCACCTTCATCCAGATTGGATGTTTACTTAGAACATATCAATGCCGTTCCTAGTATTTTAGAAGAGTACCCTGATCACAAATTGATTCTTTGTGGAGATTTTAACATTCCTGAAGCAAAGTGGGTTAATGACAATTTTGGTGAGAATGTTAATGGTCCTGAAAATTCTCTAGCGCTGGCATTACTGAATGCTTTCAGCTACCATAACTTGTATGAGGTAAATAGTATTCCCAACTCTAGAAATATATTTTTAGATTTAATATTTTGTTTTTCTCCCATTATCGTAAGAGAGGCGATTGATGTAATATTTCATAATTCCGTACACCTGCTGTCACCGTTGATCTACAAAATCAAATAGAGCCTGTTTCGTCTTATACTGAATACTATTATGATTTCAAGAATGGTGACTACATATGTATGAACAACTTTTTTGCAAGCAACAATTGGGATACTTTTGAATATAACGTTAATATCCAACTTTCACATTTTTATGATAACATTTAGACAGCTCTGGACTTATATTGAGAAATTTTGAACATCTTTCCCACTCACAGCTAAGAAGAATGATTATTCAGAAAAAAATAGCTCATAAAGAGTATAAAAAGGTAATCATCAAATGTTTGAAGAATTTTGTAGAATTAGAGCCAAATGTAAGACATTAAGAAATAAGTGTCTACAGGCTTACACTCAAACAATAGAAAATCTGGATATATTTTGGTGCAATCTTTCAACAGTTTTATATACAAGACTTATGTTTTTTTATTTCAACATGTTTCATATATTATTGTATTTTATACTATTTTATCTTGTCTTGCCATTGTGATCGAGTAATCGGCCATCTCTTATCTTCTATCTTTTAAATAATACCCATTTATCTTTCATAAAGCTGAACTTTTGACAAGTTCTACACCCGGATGGGTCTTTGAATGAATAAAGATTAATTGAATCCATAATTCATTTTCAGAAAAATAAATTGAATCATAATATATCAAACAATTTACTTTTTCGTGATTTGATCACAAGTGAAATACAAGTTAAATAATTGTTGAATTCATATGAATATTTTTCTTTTTAACACGCTTTATATTAGCTTCACTTAGTATGTTTCTTTGTAACCGACTCCTTTGGGCGCGATTTTGACCCACTTCCAGACGTCCGGAATGATTTGAAATTTTGGCAGGTGTACATAATTCCGGTGACAATGCATTAATAAATTTTTGTGTGAAAAAAAAACAAGATGGCGGCTCCAAAATGGTGGACGGTTTTGTGATTATGGTCCGATTCTATTCAAAATTGGTATGTGAGGGTTTTGGGGTCGAATATTATGATTCTTTGTAAAATTGAAAATTCAAGATGGCGGCTTTAAAATGGCGGACCGAGTTTTTGATGATGGTCTGATTCTATTCAAATTGGTATCTGAGGGTTTTGGGGTCGAGATATTATGATTTTTTGTAAAATTGAAAATTTAGATGGCGGCCGAGATTTATGGATTATGGTCCGATTCTATTCAAAATTGGTATTGAGGGTTTTAGGGTTGAATATTATGATTCTTTTGTAAAATTGAAAAATTCAAGATGGCGGCTTAAAATGGCGCGAGATTTGTGATTATTTTCGATTCTATTCAAAATTGGTATGTGGAGTTTTAGGGGTCGAAGATATGATTAACCTAATTTGATAAGATTATTCCATTTTTTAATTTGCAAAAAAAATAAAAAAATACGCTTTAAAAAATAAAAACTATAAATAAACCACAATAAAAGTAGGAAATAAATAATAGTTTAAAAACTAAAACGCTTTTATAGAAAACCAGACTAAAGAATAGAAAATAAGAAAAAATTATTTAAAAAAAAAAGCGTGGGATCCATGGTATCCAATAATTATATGAGTACATTACTTCACACCTAGGGCGTAGTAAATGTCTCAGATCACAGGTAATTGTTGGACAAGGCGATATCATGCACCCCAAACTTTTTTTAAATAAAATATTTTTTTCTTATTTTCAATTTTTTTAGTCTGGTTTTCTATAAAAGCGTGTTTTTTAGTTTTTTTAAACTATTATTTTTGTATAATGTGTATGCACTAGAAAATACCTTTATATCATCCTCTTTGAAATGAGAGGGACTAACAAACTGCATTTCAGCGGGATAGGATGACTTCAGATGTGGAGGCACCAAGGAGTTTCTCCAAGCCAACTCCGAAAATCTATTTGCATTTGTCTCAGGATCTGACGATTCAACTAAGCATCTTCCAGCTTTGAGGTCCGCCAAATATTTATTGTTGAAATCGTCGTCTTCGTCTTCCATTTCCAAATTAGGACCAATATTGGCAGGCAGCCATTTATGGAAGTCCTACGCGATATGGTGATAGTTTCCTCGATTTCTGTTACGTTAGACCTAGGAAGAGTGAATGCCCTCCTTTCACGTTCGTTCACATTTTCTTTAACTTGCATTGCCGCCACACTGTTTACTTTTCGCATAAACTGCGTGGAGGATGGTTTGCTCTTGACCTCGTTTTCTCTATCCATGGAACGGAGAGAAGTGACGCTGTTCCTCAAACTTACGCTATTTCGAGAAGTAATACTATTACGAGACATTACACTGTTCCGTGTGGAACCCATTTGAAATCCCGACGGTTCTTTTTCTCTCAGAGAACGTAGAGATTCCCTAGAAGATTGGATAGCTTTTTTGTTTTCACTCTCCTTTATTCTCAACATGTCGCGCTCAGTTCGAAGCAAGTGGATTTTTTGTTCAGCTTCAAATAGTTCATTGTTGAGTTTGTCGATTGTTTTTTGGAGGAGGAAAGCCTGGAACAAACACTTTGGTTTACTGAATGAATAAAAAATGATTAATTGTTATAGAGCATCAATTCTGTCGACAAAGCTAAGAAGTATAAAATACTTACATAGTAAAATAACTATCATAAGATTTAAAAGCAATAAATATAATAAAACAGCTCATCAAAATATGCTTATTTTACTTGTTTTATCAAATATTACAACTTGTGTTTTTCAAACAATTTACCACTTAACACGTTGACTGCCAACTTCGAGATAACTCGTAGTTGAAGTTCTCGCCTAGAACACCAACTACGAGTTATCTCGTTGTTACTTTGTGTGCCTTCTCAGACCGGAATCCTGAAAATACTGTAAATGCTTCTGGCTGAAAGACCTCAGTCCTTGGTCATTTGGTTTTTTACCAATAGAGAAGATTTATTATCATTATTATTTGTAAATACTCTTTCCAAAAAACATAACACCCTTGACTCCTCAACAGAAAAATCTCCAGGTTTTTCAATAAACTTCTCAGCAAAGTTGAAAATGACATAAAAAAAAATCAAAAAGCATATCATGGAAATACAAATAGATCGAGGGCCATATTTTGTTGAAGAGTACCTAAGTGGAGGATTATTTCAAAACGTTATCCTTCGGTGAAAATAAGATACAAAAGTGCTATATAAAGTTTTGAAATTGTCCTTTAATATTTGTTGCAATTTTTCTCAAGTTTTTTGTATTATTTTTAATAATAATAATAAAATGTCTTTATTATAATTATCATCAGTCTAGTTAGACTGCTCAACTCAACAGAGTATCTGTTACAAATAAAGTATTTCACACAGAAAAATGCCTACATATATATAATACAATTATGATACTAACGGTAGATTTACATAACTAAAATGTATATAATGCATAGAATGCAGAGAGAGATCATTAATATATACCTATTATTAGAAATATAAAAAATGTAGAGAACCAGAAGGTATTCCTTCTAAGAACGTTTAAATCTACACGATGATTTGTTCTTGATAGGTGTTGGTATGGAGTTATATATTTTTACCGCAGAATGAGAAAATGACCTTTTGAAAGCAGCAGTTTTATGCCTGGGTATTACAAGTAGATTTCTATTTTTGGTGGTAACATCATGCACAACCGACTAACATGACATTTTTTTTCTAAAACTTTATGAACAAAACATGAAGTTTCCTTCTGTCCTGCATATCAAGCCACCCTAGTTCAGCTCTGAATGGAGTTACGTGGTCTCGTAATCTTAGTGAACAAATGAAACGAGTTCTGAATTCGTTCGTAAATCAAATCCGTAAATCCGTTGATGCATACTCTAAGATAGATCTTATATAGGCTAGATAGACAGTTCTGGTGGCATCGACTGATATATGCGTACAATTTCAGAGAACAAAGCCAAGAAGTTTAAGAGCTCTATTGATACTGGTGTTTATGTGGGCAGTGAATGACAGGTTTTCATCGAAGATTACACCTTGAGTCGTTTTAGTTCAACCCCAAAGACCTGGAAAGGATAGCACCGAATCTCATCATTGACTTCATCAGAAGCGCCGTAGGTGGAAGTGAACTCTAATTTAATTAAGTCTTATCAACTCATCCTCTTCAACTCATTTATTAGATCTTGCCCTGAATTCGGTTTTTTCATATGTTCACCTATTTATGCCATACACATTAAATCACTAGAATCTGTTCAATGACAGTTCATGAAATTCTAGAAATTAGACAGAGTGTACCCTAGTCAGGGCGAACTTTCCACGAAAGAATATATTAGAATGACCCAGATATCCCTGAATTTCTGTTGATTCAGTGAACAGAATATTGAAAATTTATATTTTTTGTTGAGCAAAATTTGATACATAGTGTTTTGCTCTGAAGTTTATTTTTTTGTTTGAACAATTACTGTAATTCTTAGCAACGACTTCATGAAGTTATATGAAGACTCTAAACATTATTATTTATTGTGTTCTCTTCTTAAAATTGTGTTCTGAGAAATATTTGATTGTATGATCCCACAGCAACTACTTTTGTAAAATAATGGGTTTCAAGAATCAGAATCTATTTTATATTTATATATTTGACATGACCTATATCATTGTAATGATCCACTGGCTGAATAAATATTCTATTCTATTCTATACTCTCTATCTCTAATATAGTATATATCTTCCATTGATTGTCTGGGCCTGTTATGTCTGTAGGATATGTTTTTTCTGAATTTGAATATAAAAAGTCTGACTAGTAATTCAGAAACATCAGAAATACAAGCCGCTAATTTTGAACTATTCAACTCAATATGTGATATTAATGAACTTACGGTTTCAGAGGGCTCCATCTTGAGTTTTTTAATTTCTTTATGGACTTCTTCCCTATAGAGTTTCAGCTGCAAAAGACAAAAACGTCAACTCAATTATAAATAATGGAATTAAATACTCAAAATCATCTCCACGAAATTTATTGAAATAAGGACATGTTTCTGAGCTTTAAGCTCCATCTTCAGCTGATACTTAAAATCTAAAAAGGAGGGATAAGTTTTAACATATAGAACCAAAATTTTCATCAGAGGATGGAGGTGTGGATGTGAATACTTACATTGTGAATTAATATATTATGGTCAGCAAAACATTATAGCCTTGACACATATTACGAAGAAATAAATTTGTATTTCGTCCAGACTAATTTATTTAAACATTCTTAGCAGAGCGCTTTCAACTGTTAAGTCATCATCAGTGCTACTCGTCAAGTTTACTGGAAAACCATAAAAATTATCTCTGCTGCATGAAACATCAATGAGTTGAGAATAAAAACATATTAAAATTAATCCTGGTCCAGTATTATTGTCATGAAATACAAATTAATTTCTTCGTTATATCGAAGAATTTAATGCATTCAAATTTAATCTGTTTCATTCAAAAAAGTTGTAGAGGGGTCTTTTAAGGTAGAATTAATTTCGAAAATTTCTAGACAATTCATGAAGGAACCCTCGTTAGCAATGTGAAGAATTCTAATATCTTTACCGGCATCAAAATGGTGGTTGAGTTAACTACATGGTTGACAAAAGAACTTATCCCTCCTTTTTAGATTTTAAGTACCAGCTGAAGATGGAACTTTAAAGCTTTATTTGAATAAATTTCATGGAGATGATTTTGAGTATTTAATTTCATCATACATCCACTCCACTTTGAGCACAATGGAGTTCTACCTTCGTTTCAATTATAAATTATGAGCACAAACTAGAACCTCACCATTTTTTCCTTCATCTTCTCAACTTTTCCATCATACTCATTTCGCACCTCTTGTACTCTCCTACCTTCCCTCGAATTCGCTTCCTCGCGTTCCTTTTTCAACAAGTTGACAAACTCTTCCTTATCTCTGGACCTCTTATACTTCACCGTGTCGACTTCTGCCATCAACCGACTGTTTTCTTCCAGAAGCTTCTCGTAAGCTTCTTTGATCTGAGAAAAATCGGCAATACGAGCATTTTTGTCCTCGATTTTTCTCCTCAGATTGACGATTTCCAGTTCCAGTTTAGAGTTGGCTGTAACCACAGAAACATACGCCTCGCGGAGTTTTTTCTGGTCCGCTTCTAACTGCTTCTTTTGGTTTTCGGACGTCTCGATTCGTTTCTGTAGTTCTTGTCTCGCCTCTACTGAACTTTGGTGGGCTGTCAAGATGCCGTTCTCGGCTTCCTTCATTATTTTAGTTTGGCTCTCTAGAATTTCGTTTCTTGCTTTCTTCACTTTTTGCAGCTCTTTGTGAGAAAGTTCCAGAGATTCGGAGAGTTGCTGTTTTTCTTCAGACACTAATTGAAGCTCCTTAGCCATCTTGTCGAAATTTTGGGTCAAATCCATTTTCTCCTGGGACAGCTGATCTATTGTACAGCCATTTCGTATTTTTCTTGTGACAATCTGTCAACAATTTCAAAAATACCCTTATTTTCCTCCGATACTTTTTCTAAAATATTGGATTTCTCATCAGCGATCATTTTGAGCTGTTTACAAGATATTTCAAGCAAGTGGAATTTTTTATTCTTGTCGTTCAAATCACTCGATAACGTCGTAATTTTTCCCAAGAGTTCGGCGTTTTCTTCAGGTCAGCTGTCAATTTTAGTCGATAAATCTTTGAAATAATCTGCATTCTCGTAGTTTTTCTTCTTCAAGCTTTGAATCTCATCCAGCAACTGTACTTTATCCTGAGAAACTTTATCTAACTCTCCGAAAATTCTGCTTTCACTTTAGTGACCCTTTCAGTTGTTGCAAAATCTTGTTCTTTTCCTCATTGCAATGTTCAGCTGGAGCAACGTTTTAGATAACTTCTCATCGAATTGGCTGATTTCTTCAGACATCTCCTTTAATGATGTTTCCTTGTACTCAACAGACTGAATGAGCTTCTGATTTTCTTCAAGCAAACAGTGTTTTTCTTGAGACAACTTTCCAACACACTCGGCCGTTCAAGAACAACATTTTCAACTTCTTTATTGCTCATCTCTAGGGCTTCCAAATGTCTTCTTTTTCTCTGGCAACTTTCTGCAACTCATCGTTATCAAATCTAGGAAATTGAAATAATTGATTTTTCCTCCTTCACTTTGGTTAGATCATTAGATATGTCCTTCTTTTCAGAATTGAGTTTGTCAATAGCTTGGTCGTTCATTTACGTTCTTTATAATTCTTCCTTTTCTGCAGAGCTTTTCTAGTAGTTCATTTGTTGAACTGTTTTTTTTTTTTCCTTTTTTTTTTATTCGGCAATCTTTTCTAAACAATTATTCTTTTCCATATAAGTAGCTTTCAGTTCATCTGAAAGTTCGTTTATTCTTTCAACAAGTGTTTTATTTTCCAAAGTTGACTTCTCTAAATCTCCTAATGCTGACGTATGCCTCTCGTGAAGATCTTTATTTTCATTTACAGTCTTTTTCAACACTTCGTTCAATTCATCCAATGTTCCTGACAGTTTGGCTTTATCTTGTTCTACTTCTCTCAACTTATTGGAAACTCCCTCAAACTTTGCATTGATTTCGTCTCTTTCTGATGTTATTTTTTCCTTAGCTGTTGCATCCTGATCATTATTTTCACATAGAATCCTGTTTTCCTCCTCTAAACTTTTTAGCTTTTTAGCAAAATGTACCTTTTCAGTGGAGATTTTGTCCAACTCTGTTGATACATCGAGTAATTTCTGAGAGAGCTGGGAGCATTCTGAATTACTTTGTGACAACTGGGCCGTTACTACTTCAAGGTTTTTCAAAATATCATTTCGTTCGGCAGCAGTAATCTTCAGATCATTTTCATACTTGTCTAGAGTTTCAGAAAGTTCCTCATTCTTTTCCTTAAACTCCCGAGTTAATTTTCCGTTCTCTGCGAGAACTTCTTCAAGTTTTTCCACACTCTTGGTTTTTTCATCTTTTATAGCTTGAATTTCCTCCATTAGTCTCAATTTATCTTGAGCAGTCCTGGATGATTCTTCAACTACATTATTCTTTTCAGATGTTGTATTTTTTTTTTTTTAGGCTTCTTCTAATTTCAATGATAATTCTTGTATGTTTTTCTCAGCTTGCATTTTTGATGCACACAAATTTTCCAAATCTTTTGTCAATTTGGATTTTTCTTTGGACAGTTCATCATTTTCAATTCCCAAAGCACCTAATTTTCCTTTTGTATCGTTTACGTTCCTCAACAAATCTGCCTTCTCTAGCAATATATTGCTCAAATCCTTGGAAATTTCTCCTTTTTCCCATTCTGTGAGTTCTAAACTCTTTTGGGTTTTTTCTAATTTTTTTAATTTCATCAGAATATTTACAACATTTTCCAATTTCTCGTAGATCATATTCTTTTCCGATGTTAAATCATTTACATCATCCAAAGCCTTTATGAGGTTTTGTGAAAATTTTTCCGATTTTTTTGTATTTTCTTCCTGGAGTGAGTTCAGTTTTTCTAGTAGACCTCTATTTTCCTTAGACATTTTTTCTATTTGTGATATACTTTCATCCAGGCATGCTTTGAGTTTTTCTTTTTCGGAAACAACTATATCAAACTGGTCTTCGAGTTTTCGTCTTTCTAAAATCAGGTTTTCAATGTTATCGTTCAATTTACCATTACCCGTTTTGCTATTTTCCAATTCAACCTGTGCTTCTGCCAAACTTTTGGTCAAGTTCTTTTTTTCACACTCAATTTGATTTGTTAAACCCGATAATTCCAGCTTCTCTTGCTGTAAATTGCAGATTTTTTTGGATAATGCCTCATTTTCTTCATTTATCCTGTCCAATTCTATTTGAAGTTTGTTTCTTTGAGTTGACATGTATCAAGCTCCTTACAATAATCTTGCTTTTCCCCAACAACAATATTAAAATTGCTCTCAACGATTTCCTTTTCAGAAATCACCTTTTCCAAGTCTTTTTGAAGTTTGTCGTGGTCCTGTTTGATTTTCGAATTTTCAGTAACTGCTTTATCCAATTCGTTACGATTGTTTTCATTTTCGTGAATCACAGCTTCCATTTCCAGCTCGAAGATTCCACATTTTTGCATAAACTCGATTTTCTCAGAAGTGACTGTTTCTAGCAAAGCAGACATCTCATTGCATTCAGCGACACTTTCTTTCAATTCTTCTGAAAGTTCTTGGTTTTTGATAGATGATTCCTTCAGTCGGCTATTACATTTTTCAACTTTATTTGACAATTCATTCTTCTTGGTAAGGGCTTTAGTGAGTTTTTCCGTTAATTGAGATTTTTCAGAAGTCACCTTCGTCCAATTTGTGTGAGAAATCTTTCAATTTGATTTGAATCTTTTCTATGTCACATATAGAAGCATTCAGCTTGTCAGACAGGGTATTTTTTTCAGTTTCAACTTTTTCTATAGCTCTTGACTTTTCTTCCATCTCAATACACAAATTATTTTTCTCTAGATAGATAGATTCAAGTTCTTCTTTAACCATATGCAGTTCCATCGAAGTTTTTTCTCTAGTTAATCCTTCCATCTCCAATTTTTTGGCAATGTCATCTTTGTCCAGGATGATTTTCTCAAGATCACTTTGTAGTAATCTGCAGTTGGCGAGACTCGTTTCCAAATGTTCGCATATGTTATGTTTATCTTGAGTAATACCCTCGTTAGTTCTAGCAAGTTCTTGATTTTTATTAGTCAATTCTCGATTTTCTGACCTGACTGCTTCAAGGTCGGCTATTATTTTTTCTTTTTCAAGCACAAGTTTGTTCATATCTTCTTTCAATTCTTTCGAAATATTCTCCTCTTGCTGCAAATTCTGAATGAGCTTTTCATTATCCTCCTGTATAGTGATTAGCTGTTCATTGAGTTCTTTACAATTGGCTACAGATTTTTCAAAGTCTTTAAGTAGTTCTTGTTTCTCTTTGATGAGTATCTCGTATTTCTCGAACACCTCTTCATATCCTTCAGTAATTTCTTATTATCTAGCATCAGTTTATCACACTTCTGATTTGATTTTTCAAGTTCATTCACAAGTTGGTCCCTCTCCTTTGCAATGTCATTTTTTCCGGCAGTAATCTTGTTAATATCGTCTTTCAAATGTTTGGTAATGCTTTTCTCTTGCTCAAGAGCCTGCTGCAAATGCTCTTTATCTTTCTGTATGTTCATTTTTTGTTCTTCCAGATTTTCACAAGTAATCACAGATTTTTCAAAATTTCCTTTCAGCTCCTGGTTTTCCTGAACAATGGTTTCATATCTTTGGGTCAAATCCCGATAATCAGCCGATAATTTTTCATTTTGTGATACAAACTCGTTTATCTTCTTATTGCTTCCTTCAAGTTCATTTTCCAATCTGCTTTTTTCCTCTATCATGGCTTGTTTTTCTGTAGTGAGTTTGTGGATGTCTTCTTGCAATTGTTTGTTGGTATAATTCTCCTTTTCAAGAGCTTGTTCCAAATTTTCCCTATTTTTTTGTAAATTGTTGCTTTTTTTATCAAGTTGCTCACACATCTCAACTGATTTATTTAATTTCCCTATTAATTCTTGTTTTTCTTGATGAAGGGTCTCATGTTTTTCCAACAACTCCTGATAATCAGCCATTATTTTCACTTTCTCTGATGCAAACTCGTTATTTTTTATTCTTTTTATTTTTTCAAATATGCTTTTTTCCTCAGTCAAGGCTTGTTTTTCAGAAATAAGTTTGTTAATATCATCTTTCAATTGTTTGTTAGTGCAATTCTCCTTTTCGAAAGCTTGTTCCAAATTTTCCATACTTTTTTGTAAATTGTTGCTTTGTTTATCAAGTTGTTCACACATCTCCACTGATTTATCTAAGTTCACTATTAATTCTTGTTTTTCTTGAGCAAGCGTCTCATGTTTTTCCAACAACTCCTGATAATCGGCCTTATTTTCACTTTCTCTGATGCAAACTTGTTGATTTTTTTATTGCATTCTTCGAGTTCATTTTCAAATATGCCTTTTTCCTCAGTTAAGGCTTGTTTGTCGGCAATAAGTTTGTTAATATCCTCTTTCAATTGTTTGTTGGTGTAATTCTCCTTTTCAAGATCTCGTTCTAAATTTTCAAAGCTTTTTTGTAAATTTTTGCTGTGTTCAACAAGTTGCTCATGTGTTTTCAACAACTCCTCATGGTCAGCCTGTAATTTTTCATATTTGTTTTCAACAATGTTCCTCTCACTCAATATGTCTGTTTTTTCTGCAGAAAGCTTGTTGATCATCTCTCTCAAATCTTCAGAAACATTCTTCTCAACATCCAATTCTTTCTTCATATCCTCAAGATCTTTATGAATGTCTTTCAACTGTTCTTGGAGCTGTTCATTCTCCTTCTGAACTTCCCTCAATTGTACATCTACTACGGAATGAGCCAAATCTTCGCAAGAAGGTGTCGGATCAAAATTTTTGGAACGACGATTAAATCCTGTGCCACGAAAGCTCTCTTCAATGAAGCTTTCATTATGAGATTTGGGTCTCAGTTCTTCAAGTAGTGCCTCTAGTTCGGCACAGTGTAATTGAAGGTTTTCATACTTGGTTTCTTGTTCTTCAGAATGTAGTGTGAGAATTTGTAGTTTGTTGTCGGTATCGATGAATTTTTCCAGCCATGTTGTACACTGAGATTCAAGTGTTTTTACCTGTAAATATTTTTTTTTATTAAGAAATAGGGACATCTCAGGTAAATGCCTACTTTAAATAAATTATAGCATAAAATCAATCAAGTTTATTTATTCATTACCAAAAGCAATACAAAAGCACAGCTAGAAAAAATATAAATATTGTTTGAAAAATAAATAGTTGTGTATCACAGACAACAACATATTGTATTGTGAATTTTGTTGGATAACTAAAACCACCATTGATTCTTTGTTGACGTTTCGTCTTTTTCGACATCTTCAGGGTACTATAACGTAAAATGGGAATATAAAAGATGTAAAATGAAATGTTGACAGATTAACATGGTGATAACAAAATAAGATGCATTCACAGTAACAAAAACAATGAAAATAAAAAACATAGATTATAAAATATTAATGAACATGCATAACATATTGGTGAAATGAATCTGAAAGAATTTACTTCATGTTGAAAAGAGAAACATTCTCAATTAAAAATTGAATAGAAAGATTTTTCTGATTTTGAACAAATCAATTTACTTCATATTCTCAAATTAACATGGACTTCGTCAGAAACGCGGGACTTGAAGGTGAACTCTAGTTTAATTAGGTAGGATCGAGCCACAATAGAACTGAGAAGGCCATAGTGGTTATCGCCCCACTCGAAAAGAACCTAACCTAACAAATTCACAAATAAAAACACCAATAAAAAAAATCTAGCTGGAATGTTTTATCTTAAGATGATTTTTTTTAGGTTTGAAATTGTTGAACGTGAAAGACTATGAATAAACAGAGTACCCTAAGTTCATTATTGAACTTCTGATACATAGGGGCCAACCTGTACTCACTTGTGCTTTTGCTGAATCCCTTTCTTCTTGAAGTTGTTCATTTTCTTTGTCACACTGCTCTAGGATCTGCTCCAAACTTTCTATTTTGGTACGGAGAATTTTTTTATTCTCCCTGAAATTTTTATCTTGATAATGTGGAGGAGTGCGATTTTCTAAGACAAGAACTTCACTTCGGAGCCTGGTGATTTCCACTGTTTTTTGATTGAGTTGCTTTTCTAAAAAAAAAAAAGAAAAGATAAATAACACAAGCCTAGTTTACTACCTAACTTCATTTCAAGTTTTTTGCGGGCTTATTCAGAAACAGCAAGTTTTACAATAACACCGATAAAATTAATACTATTATTTCATAATGGCTAGTAAGTTAAGACGTGTTAATGACCCTGATGAGTTTTGTTACGTTTGTGGTGAATTTATTTTGAAAGATCAGCGAAAATTTATAACAGATACTGTGATTCGCTTGTATTTTGCTTACTTCAATATTGAAATTCGCAATCAAAATAAAGCGTTGGTGCCTCATAGTGTATGTAAAATGTGCATTGAACATTTGTGACAATGGTACACGTAAATCTTTGAAATTTGGAGTACCTTTGAAAACCAACACGGAGGGGCAGCTGTCTATGTGAAAAAGGGATACAGTGTGCTGAAGAACATAAATAGTTTGTGTGAGATGTATTTGAGTGTGATGCAATTGAATGTTCAATAGAAAGTAATAAATATATAATTATGAGTATTTATAGATCGCTCAAGAATGAAAATTTGGATGAGTTTTACAACAAACTAGAAGAACTTCTTGAAAAAGTATCCCTGGAAAATATCCCAGTTTTCATAGTGGGTGACGTTGATAAAGAGTTGAAGGATACTGAACAAAATATCACAAGAATGAATTTTCTACTTAATTCCTACTCTTATGTTTCCAATTCATGAATACACTAGAAAAACCTCAAAATCCAAAAAATGCATAGATAATATCTTGACAAATTTTGACGTGGACTACAGCACTAAGATCTACTATTTCTGGTCTTACCGCACAAAATATCAGCTTTATAACAAACAAAACAATCTTACCAACCCAAAAATATGTAAGAATCTCATCAAATAACAATAAGGACATTTTTATTGAAAAATTAAAAGATCAAGATTGGAAAATTGTACATAGTTTTAGCTGGAACAATGTAAATATACAATGGAATGATTGATACATTTTTGAAAATATATTATGAATGTTTTCATAGCTGGTACAAGAGAAAAGCACAAAAAATGTGCGATATGATACAGAAATAGAAGAATGGAGAGAAAAACTGAATACAATGCTACTCATATAAAAAACCCACCCAAATTTCAAACCATCTATAATGAAAAGGAATATCATCAGATATTAGCAAAAAAAGGGGAGATTTTTATATGTCAAAAATTAAACAGTCCGATAACAAAATGTGGAATATACATAATGAAATAGTAGGCAAAATTAAACAGAAAGATTCACTATTTGAAGGAAACCCAACAATAAATGCTAATCAGTATAATGCATTTCTACTGAGTATCATTCCTGAACTAATTGAAAAAATCTGAATTCACATGTAGTAATCCAAAAAATTCTTCGACCTATAACTGAACATGAGCTAAGTAGATTGGGACAAAAAATAAAAAACAAGCATACATGTGGTGATGGTAAAATACCAATAAGTCTTATGAAACTATGTATAGGCTCGATCACTGGCATTATGTGCTATATCATAACTCAAAATAGCTTTAGTGACACCCATTCATAAAAAAGGTGATTTGTGAATCATTTGAACTACCAACCTATAAGGGTTCTACCCTCTTTTTCAAAACTCTTTGAGATGGCCATGTGTGACAGACTTATGGATTTCACGAAACACTGTAATCTCCTGAATTCCGTTCAGCACGGCTATAGCAAAAAAAAGTCAGTGGAAACGTCAACTATGCAGTTCACAGAAATGTTGATTCATTCGGAAAAAATGAATTACTACTAGGAATATTTCTAGATCTATCCAAAGCCAAACTGGAAAGGTAGGAATTCGAGGAAATGTATTAGATTGGTTCAAATCTTACCTATCCGAACGTCAACAAAGAACGAAAATATTAAATAAAGCATGGACACATATTCAAGTCTGATATATGAATAAAAAATATAGGTATTCCACAAGGAAGTATAACTGGTCCTATTCTTTTCATAATCTTAATGAATGAAATTCTGGAAATTTTGAATACTGAAAATAATACCAGCTAGATCACTAATTATGCTGATGACACCAATCTGTTAGTCTCAAGCACAAACTACCCAAATTTACTTGAAAAAGCAGATCACCTGATGAGTAGAACAGAAAGCTGGTTCACGAAAAGCAATTTGATTTTAAATGGACACAAAACTAACATCATACTATTCAGAACATCACAACAAAGAATTGAAACTCCACAAACAATAGAATTACTGAATAAAAAAATGGATGTACAAAACTCAACCAAATTTTTGGGTATTCATATAAATGAACATCTGCATTGGCATACACATATCATAAACATAGGGAAGAAATTGAATTGAAAATATGCTACTCCATCAGGATTATAAGTAAATATCTCAACAAAATTTCAATGAAAATCATGTATTTCTCAAACTTTGAATCATCATCAAAATTTGGAATAATATTTTGGGGAAGCCATAGTAATATATCAGATATTTTTTGCATCAAAAAAAGAGTAATGAGATTAATTTTCAAACTTAAGTAAGGTCAATCCTGTAGAGGTTTGTTCAAAGCAAAAAGCATCCTGACAATATATGCACTTTATTTTCATGTGTAGTCTATTCAAAAATGAAAATAAACTGTCAGTATCTAGAGGAAACCACTCATATCAAACTCGTAGCACAAACATAAGTTACCCCATAAATAGATTGACACTTACTGAGAAACACCCATCGTATGCAGCTCTAAAGCTCTTCAACAAATTACTTGTGAAAGTCTCAACAAATTTAAAATACTTGTTAGAAGCTGGCTCATAAATTCAGAACCCTATTCAATGCATGAATGTGTAAATTACTACCCATGTACAAATTATTTTGATGTTTCGTTGTAGTTTTCTTTTATCTGTCTGTAAATGTAAACATTTTCCGAAATATATTATATTATTATTATTGGGTTTCAAGGTAGCGGGATTAGGACACAATGAGTAGTCTGAATATCAAATTGCCGATGTTTCGACGTTTATTTGGCGTCTTTATCAAGGCTGAAAATACATGAAATGTTTAATACACAACACACAAGGAAACAAAAAAATGGTAAAAAAAAACAACAAACAACTATCACCAAATGGTCACAACATATAAAATAAAATATAACAAGATACGAGAATTGACATGAACCATTAATTAAAATAATAGCAAATAAAGATCTATCTTTTCAATGGGTCAGACGAAATTGTTTTCCAACAGATCGATTATTTCACTGAAAATCCACATGGTTTATCAAATGACGGATTTGTTGGTGTGAATAAAATTTCTGGAACACTATGGTCGGAAATAGAATTCGTATTGCAAATACCTAGATTTCTTTATTTATAAAAACTTACAACTATTTAAAAACCCAAAGAAAAAAAAACACAAACAGCAACAACAGATGATAAGCACATATTGTCGTGTAGTAATGTATTCTCGAACGAGAACACCTGGAATTAGACGGGCCCTTTAGTCTGGTTTATTGCGGAAAAATTGTTTATAGTTATTTAAAAGATGGTTGTAGCAAACGCTCAATCTATCTGTAACTGTTCTCATGTTCACGGTATTGTTCTGGAATATTTGGACCATTTCGCAGATGTTTCTCTTATAGTGATTATTTTCTCTGTCCACGATTTTGACTTCTTCAAAATTGAATTCATGTCTCTCAGTGAAATGATGTAGTGCTAGTGCCGTTTTATTGGATTTGTCTTAATTTTTTTCCCTGCAGTCATATTTGTGTTGTTGGATTCTAGTCTTTAGATGTTGTTTGGTCATTCCAATGTAACATTTTTCGCAGTTGTGGCAGTTTATTTTATATACTAATTTGGAGCAATCGGAAGTTGGTGTTTTGTCTTTCAGTCTTGTAAATATGGTTTTGATTTGATTTATAGGATATAATGGTATTTTGATATCATAAGGGTTATAGGTTTTCAAACAATTCATTATTTTTTCGCATAATCCTCTTATGTATGGGAACTTATAGAAAGGAATACCGATATTGTTGGCTCTATTAGCTTGATATATTGAATCTGCATTATATTCGTTTATAATTCGGAAGCCAAATAAACGTCGAATATTCAGACTACTCATTGAGTCCTATTCCCGCTACCTCTAAACCCAATTCTAAGTGAAGGACGCTAATACTACAGATTATTATTATTATTCTGGACCACTGATCGTGAACCGGCAATTTCAGCCATTGAATTTTCGACCACTGGTTGAAAACCGGTGCATCAGTGGTCGACAATCGTTGTGGTCGAGAATGGCAAATGGTGCAATTATTCATTTCGGAATCCTTTGCATTTTCTGTGACCTATAAACAAAAATCGTTAATTTCTAAGATTTTTTTTATATTGTGGAGAATTAGTGATAATCAAATGTTTATATACTTATTTAACATATTTCTTCTAATATTTATTGAACCTTAAATTTCTCTTAAATGGTGGAAAACTAGCATTCACCCTAATAAACTTTTGAAAATCTCACCAAACTTCTTATTTTTCTCCACTTGCAACCTCAAATCTTCTTCCAAGTTTTCTTTTTCTTCTTGGAACAACTCCAGGTCTGTCCTTAGTCTGACTATCTCTTTATCCCTTTCCAGTAACCTGCTTACTTTTGTAGCTGGAGTTTTCAGAATATCCAACAAAGGACTTTCCTTAGAGTTTGAAGACGATATTGACAACCAACCGTTGCACGCATCACCGCTTTCATTTTGTTGTTTTTCCTCGATACAACATTTAACAATGATTTCGAGTTCTTCATTTGTTAATTTCGGACATTCCTGCACTTTTTCCAAGAAATTTTTTATATTGATCTGTATGATTTGTTGCAAGTTATGGCATAAAGGCGATGTTAAAACATCACGTCTATCGTGAATACATGTGTAGTGCATCAATAGGGACGTTATTGCACACAAATCAGAGTAGGGCAAATCACTCAAGTGTACATTTGACTTGTTATGTATCTCGAAATCAGGATAGTGCTGGTTTAGGATGAGAAACAAACTTGTAAGAACATCTACATCTATTTCAGATGATTTTTTTCTGGAAAATTATATTAATTATAATGTAATTGAAGTTCAATTCAAAACACCAATAAAATTGGTACCTACATAACTTTCTGGAGATTGCCGAAAAATATTCCATCCTTTAGATCTTCTAATTTGTTTATTGTTTTGGACAATTTCAGACAATTCACCTGAAAATATATAATGCATATTTTGAACATCAATGAAAAGTATAACTTACCCAATCCACCAATATTCTTTCCCACACCGGAGTATTCATGGTGTTGTATAATGTTTTTATTTTAAAAATCCATACAAATTATTTCCGGCAAAAATGTATGCAGGTGAATGAAGCGAGTAATGCATAAAACCGTTGATTCTTTTAAAATGTCCGTTAATCTTTCGACTTGACAATTTTGACATATTTTAAAAAGACCACAGAACGTAAAATGTTTAGGTATGTTCATTGTTCATTTGTCAAAAATGGAAAATAGGGAACACGCATGTGCCCGTTTTCTAGGATATTTTGATTTGCACATAAAGATTACCACCTAGAAAACTCGGCAACAACTTAAAAATTGAAAAAATTTTCATTGTTTTACATAATTCAAAATTGAAAACGCCAATTTTTTATGTCATTCCAAAACGTACTCCTAGCTCCTCTGATGGACGTATTATCGTTACTTCACATAGTTCAAACTTTGACCGCTAGTTGCTTCGAACTGTCAACTCATTTGCCTTCGTTTATAGGTTATACCATTGTATATTAGGCAATCCATCGACCTGTCAAAACGAAAGCAATATGGCGGGCTGTTGGCACACATTGTAATTCGTCATAAGCGACCATAGTGGTAAAAGTGTTTATTTTGTGATTTTCTGTGCGAATTTGAGTAGTTTTTTCAATATAGTATTATAATTCGTGCTTCAACTGAAGAAAAATGCCCTTTATTTGCATTGTAGTTAACTGTGGGTCCCGTCACGACAGGGATAGAGTCGGGTTTCACTCGGTGTCTACAGTATCAAATCATAAGTTTTTGACCAGTTAAAATGACTTATCGAGGAGGAGAAGAGCTCTATGTTAGCTGCAATCAACCTAGAAGATCCTACGGATTCGAAAATCAAGTATCAGAGAGGCTGCAACAGACATACCCTGGGTGCACATTCATGATAACATCCTTCATGGATACCTACCTATAACTTCAGACTTTTGTGATTTGATTTGTTCCGTAGAAGATATTACGGATTCGGAAAATCAAGTATCAGAGAGGCTGCAGCAGACATACCCTGTGTGCACATTCGTGATAACATCCTTCATTCCGTCATGGATACCTACCTATAACTTCAGACTTTTGTGATTTGATTTGTTCCTACGATTACTTGTATGATTTTGCCTACTTGTATATATCTGAACTATTGTACATTAGGAGGTCCCATTTCAAATATATATAATTGATATATTTTCCACTTCAAAAGTAGAGAAAACTCCAAATGAATGTTCATATATATGTACCTACCTCCTCAAAAACATTCTTATAGGTAGTGTTATTGAATTACTGGAATACAAATTTTCTTTAGGATTCTGGTGACTCAATAAATAAAAATATTTAGAAAAATGTCTTTCAATCTCAACCTTCCCTCTTTAGATTTTTTCAGGCAATTATCAAAGCCTCGATCAAGTCTTGTGAAGGGTGTTATTTGATTACTCGTTGATTCATCGTCTTAATGTATTTGAAAAGTTTACACAATGTTTTGAATGTGAATACTGTATTCAGACGATTGCAGATACAAACATTCAAAACATCGTGGAAAACCTTTTCAAGAACATTAAGACGATGGACGTCCGAGACAGAGTAATCAAGTTACACATCGCTACAACCTCCAAAGGGTATTGTAATTTATTAACAGTAAAAATAGGATATATCGTGATATTTATCGAAATTGTACTATATACAAATATCAATATTGTGTAATTTTTTTATAATTGGTATTAAATTAAGAGTAATCAACTGAATCAGTAAAACAACAAATAAACAAACATTTATTTATATATATTCATTTGGGACATTTTATTTTTTAAAACAACTGAGCAAGAGGCAAGTTGTCCAATAAATTTTTTGACTGGATGGCATTGGCCACTCAGCTTCCAAATCTGTGCGTGACATTGCCTCTTAATATAAGCACCAATATGACCACCTACTTCACTGTTTCCGGCCATACAAGTACAGTGAGCAGTACGAATGCTTTCATCCTTTCAATTATGTACCAAACATCTGAAGGTTTTAATTTGGCTTTGTGAATACTTGACCTGAAAAAAGTTATGGTATTAGAAAGAACTATTATGAAAGTTGAGAAGTAATATTCTTAAATATCAAATCAATGTCTCTTATAATAAACAAATGTGGCAAAACATAATAGAACAGATCAGAAGTTATAAATTGCTTCTTATGTATTATTATTCCTAATTTATAATAATTCACTTCGATGACTCAAGATTTGCAACTGTACATGTACCCATTAGAAAAAAACCTGCTGCATAGGAAAAAAACATACTAGACTAACTAAAACATATAAATGATTCTGAATTTTTGTTGTGTATGGATTCTAAACTTGTATTGGGCTTCATCTGCATTTGGGAAAGCTGAGTAAAAAGCAAATACGAAATAATATCCATATTCGTAACAGGAGGAGCACCAACAATTGAACAATTCAGTTCAGAAATATTCAGAGTAAAAAGGATCTAAATCACTGATCAATCCTCAACTTTATTTTATACCTGTAACAAATACATTGATAAAAATGTAAACAAAAGATGGGGATGTATTTTCAAGCATACCGTTCACCAAAGCCTCTGCTTTTCAACAATAGTGTCTTCAGGTAATCACTGTCCATCTGAATATTATTAATTAACAACACAAAAGCTCCGAAAATAACCAAAAATACACTTTTACAAGCCAAAGATACACACTGACAATGATATTCTTATGGCGATTATCGGTATGTGTGCCAACAACCGCCATATTGGGTCACGTGGTATGGATTGCCTAATTAATATTTTTATCATCATGGTATTTCAAATTGTTACTGAAACATCACATTAAAAGTGAGGTTAAATTTATGTTTTGGTTGAAAGAAGTAGTATTGACTCAGATCAATAAGTAATTTATTGATCTGAGAGTATTGACTATCAATATTCCTGAAGCAACCGCAATTGGCGCTAGTGTTTGGCGGAAGTTATTCAAGTGAAGGTCAAATCGAGATTGAATTGAGGAGCACCTTTAAACTTGAAAATTCGACAAAATTTTGATATTTGAGAAATTATTTTTGAGGATCGAATCTAGGCAAAAAAAATGAGAGGTGCTTTATTCTTTGCAATTGAAGAAATTTATTTTATAAGCAAGCGCTGCGATTTCAACCTGTTAGCTATCGCAATTTCCATTAGTTGAAAAATATTCCAATTAATAGGTAAGACACATGATTTCATTTTATTTTTTCTTTGCTCTGTTCAATCCTCAAAAATTACATTTTGGGAAAATAATTTCTCAAATCCCAGAGTTTTGTCGAAACTCGATTTGACCTTCACTTGAATAACTTCCCCCAAATACTAGCGCCAATTGTGGTTGTTTTAGGTATATCCATAGACAGTACTATTTAAAGGCACATTAATTCTACTTTGGGAAAATGAAAATCAGATTAAATTGAGATAAAATCAAATGAGAAAGGCATGCCCTGTCGATAGGATATCCAATGTGATATCGAAATACGAATATTGAGAGTCAAAATATCGATACCCCATATTGGGAATTCAAAATAAGGGATACTCCCTCTGGTGTCGATTTTGGAAACTATACCTACTTACATTGATACATTGTTTACTTTTCCAAACATTAATGTTTATAATATGATTTTAGCCATTGTATACCTAAAACTTGCGAATCTCTTGTGATTGTTGACATTTAATGAAATTCTTGTTTACCTGTTGACTATTGTTTGTCCTCGAGTGAAAAAATGAGTGATTCAAGTTCAAATCATTAGTAGTACCAACATAAAATGGGCATTTCGGCGTTCTAGTAAATGCTATAGCGATCAAATCATATACATATTTACTATTTACTTTTAATTTTTAGATCTGTGGGGTGAATTACCAGCTACACATTAAATTAGAAATTAGTCTCTCTTTTTTCAACACAGTAGATGTTTCCACCTGTGTTTACTCTGCACTACACCACACTTTTTGCAATAAAAAAACTCCAATTTATTTTGTATATATTTGCGAAGTCTGTGGTCAAATGTCATAGAACCCATTCGTGTTCCTTGAAAAGTTTGTTTTTCAAGATTTTTTTCTAAGTAAAAAGTTCGTTATGTGTTGTATGTCCAGTAATTAACGTTTTAGATTTTACTTATTTTTTTAATGTGAATATGTCCGGCGATATAACGCAGTTTCTCCAGGAACAAAAGCTGTTAATATGCGAAGATAAGAAGAGATTGGGAATATGCCAAAACACCGAAAAAGAAATACCTTTATCAGAAGTATGTATACAAACGTTTTAAACTGTGTCAATTGATGGGTACTTGAGAAACTGTTAGAAGTACATTTTGTCTAATCAGCGCCTCTATTGTATAAAGATTATCTTTGTTCTTTTTGTTAAGCAATCGATTAGCCACTTGGAGCCGTTTTATGCCGGAACAATTTGATTTAAACTTACCTTTGGAGTTTTTTCAGTTATCATGTAATTATTCTGTTGATGTGTTGAAGACGAAATGCTCAATTACTATAACTTCACGAATGAACATTATTCCTTGCAATAAGATACATAATATTCGAGGACTAAAACTTGTGTTCCTTTTAGCTTTTGTATTTGTGAAAAATTATGGGATTGTTCGTTGAGAAGTATACTCTCAGTTTGTTCTAGAAGGCAGCACTTTCAATTTACACAAAACCATAGCACCGTACCATATCAAATCAAGTTTATTCATTCACTCAATCCCATTCACTCATTCATTCTTTCATTCGCTTTACACATTCATACATTAATTCGCCACAAACAGTACTACATCGTATACCAAAATTTCATATCGATTGAACGAGTGAAAGTAGCTTAGAATCCCTCAGCAATTTAACCTCATTTCTCTTTCCTGCTCCATCATCAGACCCTGATCACCATCTAGCTATAACCTAATCATTGAGACCATTCCAATAAGCCCAAATACGATACCTCTGCTGTATGTTGGTGAGGAGTTGGATATCCTGCAGATTCCAGATAATGCTGCAGTATCAGGTCAAGGTTACCATGTTCTTGCAATATCATTGAAGTAACAGGATACCAAATTTTGAATCGATCAGACCTGTGGAAGTTGCTCACATCCCTTCATCAACTAGAAAAGAGCTGATGATCTTCAAACGGCTGAACAGATTTTTTTTGAATCATAGAACAATTTCGATCAAGTCACCTTTTAAAGAAAAAAAACTAAATCAAAATCAGTTTGCATTGCGTTGGGGGTTAAAAAAGAAATTGAAAATTCACATAAGAAAAACAGAATATTACATACAAGCAATATCCGAAAACAAAATAGGCATATAGAAAGCAATCGATAATCTGCAGTCAAAGTCTTCCAATATAATGAACGTTTCAATGATAGGAAATCAAAATGAAGAGCTTATAACGAACCCATCAGATTTTTCGAATGAATTCAACAATATCTTCTTAAATATTGGAGAAACCTTGCCTGTAAAATAAGTAAAGATATAAACTACCAGTCATCAAGGAAACCTATAACAAACTAATTTTATCTTAGACACACTAATGATCCCGAAATAATACACATACTTCAAAATCTCAAAGGGAAGAAAGCCACTGGTTATGACAATATAAAAGCCAAAACTTTGAAGCAAATTGATTACCAGATCTCTAAACCTCTAGCTTTTCTCATTAATCACAATTGACTCTGGGCAGTACGTTCAATATTCAAAATTTCAGTGGTTCAGTCATATTAAATACCATTTACCCATATCTTTAATAAGCAACCTTGCTAAAATATCACCAACTGAAAGTTAAAGTAGAAAGATGTTTTCTAATAATTGAAAAATGGTTTAGAAATAAATTGCTCACACTATATTAAAAAAAAAAAACTCAATTCATGCCCCTTATCTCATATAAAACCAAATTACCAACTTTGGATACTTTGCAAATTCAAGAAGATGACAATACATTCACAATTTTGTCAGCAACAGATGTGAAATATTAAGGTGTTTATATTGACAACCATCTAAAATGGGATACCCACATTGAATTTATTATAAAAACTAAAATCTTTAATATACTTGTTTTGTTTCATAAAAGCAGTGATTTGCAAAAAAAAAATACATCTAATTCTTTACAATTCCTTTGTAGCGCCACCTCTCAATTATATAGCCTTTCAACCAAATTTATTGTTGCTCAATGTGAATACATTGAATAATGATAAAATTAATTGTTATATAGCGATTCAATTTGTAAATTCAGGAACTTACAATTTCTATGTTTGGTGGAAATAGGAGTAAAATCCAATCAATTAGAATCTCTGCATCTTGAGTGTTATGAAATAACTAGTTTTTACTGTAGACCAACTATGCAATGTGGAGGGGTTAGTATATGGGCCCGTAACAATTTTCAAATGAAACCAATTGATTTATCAAAATATTGCATTCAGCAACACTTTGAAATTTGTGCTGCATCTTTCAAAACAAAACAAAGTATGAATATTGTCTTAAATTGTTATAGATCCCCATGTGGTGATGTTGATTTGTTTTTAAATAAGATTTCAGAGGTCCTTGACTTTTTATATAGGCCCCATATTAATTTTATTCTTTGTGGAGATTTCAACTTAGACAGGTATAAAAATAATAATTTTAATTTGTTGTGTACTGTTCTATCGTCTTTTGATTTTAAACTGGTAGTAGATTGGCCTACCCGAGTGACAGATACCACATGTGCAATAATTGATCAAATTTTTATAATTTTTTCTAAAGAAAGTAACGACATCTCAGATCACAGAACTGTTAGAGTTAGATGTTTTCATTGATGATACAGTCTCTCATAAGAAAACAGAAATGAAAAGGAACTTCGATGAATATAATATTATTGACTTCGAAAACTCTCTAATAACAGTGAATTGGGAACATCTCTATAAAATCAATGATTTCAATAAAGCTTTAAACTATTTTTACGAAATTTTCCTCTACCACTTTAACGTAAATTTCCCCCAAAAAAGATTTTACCATAAAAATAATAACAAAAAGTGATGTCCAGGATCCATGGTCCACTTTTGCACTTGATTACTATCAAGCTAATTTTCCATGAGTAGTTTCATTTTGATGAGACGCCCAACAAATTCTCGATTGTGGTAGCTAACAGAGGTAGCAAGGATAAAATATGTCGATTTGATGATTCTCAAAAATGTATTACTAACTGGTTTTTTTTTTTGTTAAATCTCAAGATGATTATCTAAATTATCCGAAAAAATATTTGTCCTACAAAATATATGGTTTGATCAAAGAGTCCCCTCCTTTCAATATGTATCGATAATGAAGTCATTAAAAATGATTACTAACCAGCTGATTTTTTTTTTTACTTAGTTAAATTTGTATAATTCAACAGTCACATTGTCCTACAAATTGCGCGATAACGTACCGCGGTGCTCCAATTAAATATATATTTGAAATTCATGAAATTAAAAATCAATTTATTTCCCAAGCGACACAATTTTTTTTTTTTTTTGGTAGATTTCACTCAACAAAAAGTTAAAAAATTAATAATCGTCAACATCGAGAGAGGTAGTTCAAATTATTGGAGAGTATGTATGCAGAGTGTATTCATTAAAAACAAAAAATGATATCAACAAAGGATGGTATGAGTTATTTGAAAAAGGGTATAAATCAAAAAAATTAAAATGAAGAAATTTTAAAACAAAAATCGTAGGATATGATCCTTCCAGTTTGCCACCAACAAAACAAAAATTGTTGCAACAAATTAAAAGAACTGCATTTATCTGCAATGTATGGTGTAATGCACACATGCGGTGCCCCACGAAAAAATTGCCAGAAAATTTTGGATTGACGATAATTGATGGCAAATATGAATATTATTGGTTTGATGGTCCCCAAAGTCCATCTTTTGAAGAATTATCTTCTGACATACAAGGTACCCTATTAATACTATTGTTATTTATTGATGGATTATTCATTATTATATAATTTACTTAATTTTTTCATGTTATTACAGAGTCAGATATCACGAATGAGGAAAGTGAAATAGATGAAGATGACAGCGATGTTAGTAGCGAAGATTATGAAGATTTATCAGATGAATCTGATGAAGATTATTTTTTTTTTATATATAAATACACAAATTTTTGTACTTAGTTTACTAAAACATAAAGTTATTTAAATTTTAAAAAATTTTTTCACTGTATCTTATGTTACAAATAGAAAACGGAAAGATGACAATTCTGTCGGCCTAGTGATACATACCTGTTTTCTTGTAGGACATTGTTTCATTTGGGCAGAGAACACACTAACCTATCATGTAATATTTTTGTCCTACAGTTAATAATGAGAAAAATGATCTTGTGGTATTTACAATTTCTGAGCGTAGGACGGGGATAACGTACCACGCAATTTGTAGGACAATATGACTTAAATGATATACATATTAACTAAGTTAAAAAAAAGAATCAGCTGGTTAGTAATCATTTATGATGACCCCTTATCGATACATGTTGGAAGGGGGGACTCTTTGATCAAACCATACATTTTGTAGGACAAATATTTTTTCGAATAATTTAGATAATTATCTTGAGATTTAACAAAAAAAAAAACAGTTGGTAATAAATTTTTGAGAATCATCAAATCGACATATTTTATCCTTGCTACCTCTGTTAGCTACCACAATCGAGAGCTTCGTACAGGAAATTGTTGGGCGTCTCATCAAAATGAAGCTACCCACGGAAAATTAGCTTGATAGTAATCAAGTGCAAAAGTGGACCATGGATCCTGGACTATGGGTAGATGATTCGGTAAAACTTTCTAGTATGTACCTGAAAAATGTATTTGTATTGAAAAATTAATATCCCAATTTTGTCCCAATCTATTAACAGGCTAAAAGAAATCATCATATCTTAATGAGTGAAAAAAAGAAACAGTATTATCAGAATATGATATTCGACTCTCCCAATAGGAACTGCGGAATGTTGTATCTGAATTAACAAATAAAAATAAAGTAAACAATGATATAAATATTAAAATTAATAACAAGATCATCGATGATCCGAAAACTATAGCTCATAAGCTAAATGACTTTTTCATTCAAGCTCCCATTGATCTAGTGGAAAAGATACCATCTAAGGATGATATTCGTATTAATATGAATAATTTCAATCCCTACACAATGTATTTGAATCCTTTCACAGAAAATGAATTATTCTTATTGTTAAATAATAAATTGAATAATAAAAAGTCGTCTGGCCCAGATGAAATACCAAATTTTATATTAAAAAAAGTTATCTTCCTGATACAGCACCATTGACACACCTTATTAATATGTCATTCTTCACAGGTGTTTTTCCACAACCACTGAAAACTGGTAAAGTCACTCCCATTTTCAAGAAAGGTGAAGCAACCTTAATGCAAAACTATCGTCCTGTTACAGTCCCATGTGGACTTTCAAAAATATTTGAATATGCGTTCTTAGATCGCCTCCAATCATTTTTAAATAAACATTCTGTTTTAAGTCATATGCAACATGGATTTCGCTCTGAAAAATACACCAGTACAGCTACGTTTTCATTACCTAATAAAACTATAGAATATGTTGAAGCAGGTAAATGTCCAGCAGTCATTTTTTGCGATTTAAGCAGAGCGTTTGACTGTGTCAACCACCACACACTTATATCAAAATTAGAAAAATATGGCATTAGAGGTACTTCCTTAAGTTGGTTGGTGAGATTTCTCGATAATCGAAAACAGTTTGTATCTATACAAGTAAATAGGGCAAATGAAATTTGCAATATTAAATCTAAACCTTGTATATAAGTATGGGAGTCCCACAAGGCTCAATACTGGGTCCCATTCTGTTTATCCTCTATGTTAATAGTATAGATTATGTAATTACGGGTCATTATACTGCATATGCAGATGACTTTTCATTGGTAATATCAGCACTGGATACCAGAACCTTGGAAAATAAATGTGCCATCACAATAAAACAGGCATCAAATTTCTTCAACACTGACAAGACGGAGGTTATTCGTATACACAATGTTCAAAACAAAACAGAGGAAATTTGTTTCACTGTCAATAACATGATGGCGATAACAAATAATTCCTAGGTATTTTTATTAATGAGTTTCTCAACTGGAAAGCTCACTGTCAGCAGTTAACATCAAAACTCAACTCTCTGAAGTTTCTTTTCATTAATCTACATCAGTTTTAACTAAAAGTCAGTTGATCAAAATCTACTTTGCTCAAGTGGAATCTAGATTAAGATATGGCATCTGTTTCTGGGGTGGTTCAACCCAAACTCAAAAGCGAATATTACGATGCATTGCAAATATTTCATCTAGAGAAACTTGCAGAGAACTATTCAAAGAATATAAATTTTAACATTAACATCTATTTATATATTTGAACTATGTGTGTATGTATTCAAAAACAGACATCCTTTACAATGAATGAGAATTTTCATCACTATGATACGAGAATCAAACAGCACTTTCATTTGCCGTTAGCAAAAGTGAGAGTAACTTCACATGCACCAGAGTACATTGGTCCAAGAATATTCAACAAACTACCGGAATACCTAAAGGATATATAGAACAGCTGTCTGTGTTCAAAGAAGCAATGAAAGACCATTTATTGGAAAAATGTTGCTATACACTGACAGAATATTTTAACTGATTTTAAACTGTATGGATATTATTGATATTATTATACCATGATAGAACATTTTAACAGATTTTAATTGTCTTGAAATATTTAATCACTATTTTTCCTTCTAATTCTATTCTTTTTATTCTAATGTATTGACAATTCCCCATACAATGTAAATTTGTCTAAGTGGAAATAAAGTATTATTATTATTATATAGCATGGGGTGGGATACTAAAACACACTTAGTTCCGCTAGAGAACCTACAGAAGTGATTTTTCAATTTGATTTTACGATAGCTCCGTACCTATTGCTCCTAAAAACTTTATCGAGAATTCGGACTTTTTGATACCCGACATGTTTTTTTTAATGTCTATCTATATTCGTAAAAATTAAAAGTCTTGAAAACCATCAAAACCCCAGATATGACACAAGATTTATAAATCCTCTTCCGTCAATTCCGTTGGGCAGAGAAGTTTAAATTACCTGGGCCCAAAAATTATTAGTCACCTCCCAAATTCTAATGTTATGTCATTCAAACCCTTCAAAATAGAAATAAAAAATATGTATCGAGAAACAGAGAATAAGCATAATAATTGATGCAATTTATATATTGTTTTCATTTTCCTTGTTTTGGTGCCTGGTGGTCTGACCATGAGGCTGTTCATTGTATTGTCATCTTTACGCTTGGTTAAATTATCATAGGTTCTACATGAAATGCCAACAAACAAATTGTGATTTGAAATCAAATTCAGATGAACCCTTTGATTAGTTTTAAAAATTGCTATCGGTAAATATTTTAATGATGCATTTTCTGTCCATGAAATAAAAAATAACTGGAAGGAATGGTTGATAAAAATTGATAAATGGAATTAATAAATTCAGCCAAAAGCTTCACTTGACGAACAGTTTGTCTAGGTCAAGGTCGACACGAAATTTATTGAATACCTCATTTCGCGGGTTTTAATTTAGTACAGTGCGATCGAGTATTGTATTGTCACAGTGGATTATTTATTGTGTTGTGTTTTCAAAGTGAAATAAACAAACAGTAATTATTCGAGTTTTGTTTTAATAAATAAAAACGAACCCAGTTTCGTAACAATACCTATGTGGCTGAGGCATCAATCATCACTAAATCTGTGGGCACTCGCAAATGTATACCATACAAATATAAAGCCGCGAGCATTTTGTGTTCCTTGTTCAGTGCACCCACTAAATTTAGTTGCTGACGATGCTGCTAACATTTCTTTTGATTTTGATTCTTTGATATCGTTCAAGAGTTATGTTTTTCCGCGTCAACAAACCACTTTCTGATACACGCTGGTCTACTTGAATATGACCGCTATAAAACCTTTGAGATATCAGATTGGTCAAGTTCATGATGCTCTCTTTGAAGTAATGGAATCAAATCAATCAAATTTAGATTGTTTAAACAAAATTAAAACTTTGTTCACAAACTCAAGAAATGATGTGGGTGTAAAGTTATCCACAACCTCTGAGATACACTGATAAAAATTTAACTCGGCTCTGTTTCTCGTTGAAATGCCAATGTAGGCCTTATTCCATTGCATGATAAAAACAATTAGGTTGATAAATATACGAAATGGTATTTAATATACTTTGTCACTCCGGGGGCGGGGGTGTAATCGGGGTGGAAATGGAAATTGACATTCAAACGGCACTGCAGAGTTTTTTCGTTGGCAGAATCGAAGGCAAGAGGTTGAAATAAATAGCACCTGATATATGAAATCATTTCTCGCCCCTCTGGAGGGTTGGTTTTATGGGTGGAATCGAATTCAGTACAAAATACATACTACTTGATGTATGAAATAATTTGTCGGACCTTCTGAGGGTATGTATTGAGGGGTGGACAAAAGATTTCATGTATCAGGTGGTATGTATCTCGACCTCCTGAATCCGATTCTGCATACTAAAAAACTCTACACTGCCATTTAAACTTAATATTTATTTTTTTTTCAACATTTTCCCCCCCAAAACTCACCCTCCAACGGGGCTACAAATGTATGTACAATCAAACACATTCAGGTAGGTGTCTAATATGAAAGCTTCCATTTGTCAAAATTCTTGGCGGATTTTTCAACATTTCCTCCCCTCAATACACACCCTCCGACAGGGCAACAACATATTTCATATCTTTTATGTATTTCGTCCACCTGAATTCGATTCTGCAAACGAAAAAATTCTACAGTGCCGTTTGAATGTAAATTTTAATTTTTTCAACATTTCCACGCCGATTACACCCCCGCCCCCGGGGTAACAAAGCTTTCTAAATATCATTTATTACATTTATCAACCTACAGAATTTTTTCATGCAATGGAATAACATTGTCATTTTAACAAGAAACAGAGCCGAGTTATATTTTTCTCAGTGTATTTTGTGGTTGTGGATAACTTCACACCTGCATCATTTCTTGAGTCCGTGAACAAAGTTTTAATTTTGTTTACGCAATCTAAACAAGCTTTTAGTTTTATACTTCGATTCTGCATTAATTTATTGAGATAATTAATTTTAAATAATATGTTGTACCAAATCTCTATAGAGCATAAATAAAAAAAATTAGTTTGGAATTTTTGTTACTAGCGATTGATCTTGGTGTGAGACACTAAATTTTTTGGAAGATGGGGATGCTTTAAAGAGAGCATCTATAAACTTGACCAATCTGATATCTTGACACGAAAAAAACAACACTTGAACGATAGAATCTTGTATGTTG